>VMBQ01005617.1:0-64400 GCA_007657795.1 Dreissena rostriformis | reverse complement strand
AAGGTTATGTTCATGTAATAATCCTTTTTTCCTATAGTTTCCTCCATTCTTATCAATTCCGCCACCCTCTTATTTTGGAAATTATGACATGTTTTATTATTTATAATAAAACTTGAGTTATTTATGCTTATTTAGAAAATTCTATCACATAGATGTTGCATTTTGGCTAAAAACTTGTGCATTTTAGATTTTGTGTGGGAAAAACTTAATTCATGTAAAAAAATAGCAAAATTTGCTATAAATGCCACTAATTCTGAAAATATTCGCTTTTAAACGATATGTTTGTGTTTTTTATTCTATAAGACTATTTATTTAACGATTAACATTAAAATTACTTCAAAAGTTTAATATTCTTCTATAACAATATTGACTGAACAGATTGATAGGAAAGATACCAACAAATCAGGGTTGCTAGGGTGTCTTCTTAGAATTGGCCTATTATTAAGGAAATACCTGCCTTGTTAATTATTTTGCTATACTTTTGTGGTGAAGATATAAACTGTAAAATTGAATGTCTCACTTGTGTTGAAAATCATTTCATTCAGTACTCAGTAGAAAAAGTCAATTTAACTCTTAAGTGGCCGAATATACAGGAAAAGAGGCTAAGTTGGTTTTCGTGATTAGCTGGCGAGTTATAATTTTGGTACAAGTTAGAAATATATTGCAATATATTGTAATACAAGTTTTTGAATTGACAGTATTAATAGTTACAGGGAAAGTAACTGACCCGATACGGGATAAACGGTTCTGTGGAAAACCATATCGGGGATAGACCGAAGTAACTAACACTGTAACTAGAGCTGCAACGATTCGATCTGATTCAACAAAAACCGGTTTTAAATACGTCAATTCGATTACAATACCAACCCTACCAAATTCGATTCGATTCTTTTACATATAGACATAGATACGTAAAGCGTGCTGTACTCTGACTATTTGATACGGAAAGGTATAGGTTTTATCTTTACCTGTAATTACGATGCGCGCGATTTATTACTTATTACTTTAGTCATCCAATCAATAAACGCGTTATGGTCTACTTTCGGAAAAAGCGTCAAAATGGCTGAAAAAAGTTGTGGCCGACAAATTAAAATTATCAGATGCGCCTAAGAAGCTAAAATCAAAAGTGTGGCAGTATTTTGGGTTTCGGGATGGTAAGCCTTCCCGATAAAGCTACATGTAAACTGTGCTTCACGGACGTGGCGTACCCTTAGTCCGGCTCAACCACTAATCTAATGCAACTTGTCAAACGCAAACATAACGTTTATTTAGCAGGAGGTAGGAAGTATATAATTGCGTAGTCATACAATCTTCTAGTCAGAAGTTTATTGATATTAAAATTGAGTTCCTAATTTGCTTTTCTTTTTTATCTGTTTTATTGAAATATTGACATAGTTTGTCAGAAAATTGGCAGTTTCTTGCTAAATATTTGATTTTCTTACAAATGTTAATTTTACCCACTTTCAACAGTTTTTAAAACACTGTTGAACCAACCNCTGCATTTCAAAATGTATGTTATAAAGTGCTGCTTAAATTTCTTTGTACATTATAGGCAACACTTTTTATACAAAACAATAGCAACGCACACTGTTTTTTTCTTCGATGAGCGACATGAGTCACTTTATTTTTTTATTTTTCTTTATAGCATTGTATTACATATATCTTGGAACAAATACTTAAATCTTAAAAATGAATGCATAAACCCGTCCTCTGCATGTTCTCTGCAAAAGACGAAAATCTTAAGAAAAATACAGCATAGTTATACCATTGCACATTGATGTACTGCAATTTCATGAGAATGTTTGCTATTGTTAAACAATGTTTGCTTCATGGGGATTCATGATGACATTTATCTTTAAGGTGTTTCCAAATACGAGTCCATGAGATATTATCAACTTAGCTATCTTGTTCAAGTCACCATGTTGTGTTTGCTTATTAATTTTATATCTGTGTTCAATAACTTTTTGTGT
Source organism: Dreissena rostriformis (assembly GCA_007657795.1). NCBI lineage: Eukaryota > Metazoa > Mollusca > Bivalvia > Myida > Dreissenidae > Dreissena > Dreissena rostriformis. Next base: position 62,430 of record VMBQ01005617.1, on the reverse strand, counting down.
CAAGCTTGGGCATGAAACAACAATTCAGCAAATAATTTGATTGACACGCAGTCACTTTAGTAATCTTACGCTGATACTGGTTATCTTTTTCTGCAGGTGGACTTATCTTGAGACCAGTTATGACGCAGATCAAACATGGTCTATTGTCCAAAGATCATTGTGTCGTTATCGTGGGCAAAGATCATGTTTTTCTTTCCATGATGCACATTTTACGAGATAACGATGATAAGTGTCACATGGGAAGGTAACAACTCAACCTGTTTGACTGTTGATTGTGTGAAGCCCGAGTTTTTAAATGTGATAAAGCCCCGTTTGAAGGACTCATATTAGCCTGGGTGTATTTTAGTTACCTGATTCCTGTGTTCGTGATTACCCTTTTTAATGTGCTCTAATATGAACATTCTTTGTCAACATGATGACCTACCTAATTACAGTATATTTTAAATGGTCAGTTATAAAACATAGTTAAAAGTAATTGATTTTTGCTAATCAAAATAACCAATGGGTATACATGACTTTCATGTAATTTCGCTATTAATTTTTCACACATTTTCACCAGTCAGTAAACATATTGTTATGCTAATATCTAGTCATTTTAACCACTAGTTCATTAAATCATTGTCTTTAATTTCAAAATAAAATGATAAAGAAACAATATAATCCCAGTTTGGGTTTCATATGTGCTCACGTAGTGCCTTAGTCATTGGTTGATTGGGGCTTTGAGATTCATTTGAATTTATGATAAATCATTGACATCATGAAAACGGGATAAAATGCGTGTGTCGTTAGGAAAACTTTTAAAAAGCTTACACGTTGTTTTGAACTTGTATTTGTTCAATAAACAAAGTTTAAAATGGATGGATGGGTGGTTGGGGGATGGTATAGGATGGTTTGATGGTTGGATGGATGGATAGATTTGGGTGGGTTTCGGATGAATGGGTGATTTGAAAGAGGGAGGGACAAACGACTTGACTTACAGACTGACATCTACTTGATAAGCTAGTATAAGGGTGCACTTATATATTTGTCTAAAGTCATACAAAAAACAACAATTTAACTATATATTAACACCAACAGTTATTATGCCCCCCTTCGAAGAAGAGGGGTTATATTGCTTTGCACATGTCGGTCGGTCTGTCGGTCTGTCGGTCGGTCGGTCCGTGNCTGTCAAGCACTCGAATAGTCGAGCGCGCTGTCCTCTGACAGCTCTTGTTAGGTCACAAGGTCAAAGGTCAAGGTCACAGTGACTCGAAATAGTAAAATGATTTCCGGATGATAACTCAAGAATGCTTACGCCTAGGATCATGAAACTTCATAGATACATTGATCATGACTGGCAAATAGAAAAAATATATGCACACATACATGTGTTACTCTACTCTTATAAGTTAACCAATGTGTTACTTTTACTTTTATAAGTAAACCAATATTGTTGTTTTTTCGTACTTATGAGTTGCTATGTATGTTGCATGATTTTTAAATAAATCGTATATGAATGTATGTATATGGCAAACAAAATATGTATGCACACCAAAAAAAAGTGTGTTGTTTACTAATAAAAAAATGAAAAAAAAGTTATGTTAAACACTGGGGCAAACTGAAAAATAAGCATGAATACTCTTGTGAAAGGCCTATATACATAAAATTAAGCGGCACTTGTTTATAAAATGTAAAGAAAGTGACACCAACTTTGCATTTCATTTTGAGATGGATAAACAATATGTTAAAATTGAAAACAATCTTAAATGAACAAATGTTGATGCTAAATTAATCAATCTGGCCATTTTATTGCATGTAAATATATAGTGTATTCTATAAAAACAGAATTTATTGTTTTCACAATTATGAATTAAGCAACTGTACTGTCTTCATAAATTAGATTTATGACCAAAACACTGACTGTTTAAACACTTAAATAATCTGTTAAACTTCAAGCGGTGGGATATTTCCTATTTACTACTTCACAGGTGTAAAAACTACCTGCTAAGGTAGTGTGTGACAATTTGGTTTACTTAACCGATGAAGCTAACATGATATGTGTTATAGTTACTTTGTTTAGTGACTGTAAAGCTTGAATAATATTGGGTTTAAACTTGATTTGTTTTTGAATTTATCTGTGTCTTTGTAATGTTAACTTCTTGGGCAGATTAACTTTACAAACTAGCCTCTATATTTGTGTATAATGGACTATTTTAACAGAATTATACTTTAACTACTTTAACATTTAACACTTCATACACAGAGTATTAAAATTGGCGACAGGTTCCTTGTCTTATGTTGTGAAACGTTGGCCTATGGTTGAACAGTTTTATCGCACATCTTGTGTTTGGATTTATCTTTTTCAGTGTTAATGTTAACTTCTTAGGTGATTCTTTGGAACTAGCTTTATTTCTTTCATTTGTTGCATATTTTACAAGAAATATACTTGAACTATTTGAACAAAAAGGTTTTTACTTTTTAAACAGAGTAACAAAATGGCAACAGGTTCACTGTCTTCGGTTCCAAAACGTTTGCATATGGTTGAAGACTTTTGTTGCACGTCGTGTTTAGAGCAGAATCTTGCGGCATCTGCAGACATTTATTGTCAGAAATGTTCGAGGTTTTATTGTAAAAAATGTGTTATCCATCATAGTCAGCTGTTCACAAAACATATGACATGTGGAAGGGAGGATATTAAGAAATGGCCATTTTCTAAGGCAGTGGAAGATTGTCTCAGGAAGTGTGAGGTGCATGAGGATGAAACACTGACACAGTTTTGCCATGATCACAGTCAGCTGCACTGCTCTGCATGTGTTGGAACAATTCACAGGTATCTCACACATTTATATTCCTTTAGTTATTAATAATTACGGTACTTACTTTATAAAGAGGAAAAACGCTGGGAGTAAACGGACTGAATGGCCCGATTTACTGTTGACATTTGTAGGTTTTGTGTATTTAAAAATAGCATACATGCGGGTTATCGGACGTCCAAGGGACTTCCAGCTTTTGTATAGTAGACGTACGACTACCGGTTTCGGGCGTAATTTACGCCCGGACGTCCACTAACGGAAGCGCTGAATTAAGATACCAATACATTTGATTTCCACAATTTTGAAAACATTATTAATGGGTTCATTGTTTCCAAGATAATATAACTTTACCTGATCCTTGGCAAAAATTGGCTTTTGAATTGAGAGATGGTGATTATTCTGGATTATCAGGACATGAATGGTGTAAGAAAATGTATGTACTCATAATCATTTGTAAGTAAGAACAACATATACTAATGTGCGCCCTGTTGGTTGGGTGAGATTCTTTCAAAGGTCTTCATATCAGTCTGCTGCACTTTTAATTTCACTTAAAGTGTAACAATCAACATGAGAATTATGAATAGACCCTTTTCACAATCAGCCAAAATTGAGGGCAAAGTCATGTGAATCACAGATATCAAGAACAAGGCTGAACGTGTATCAATTTCTAATAGTTACATTCGACGCCGCATCTCATTTCAACCATTAACTCTTTTGAACATTCTGCAACGTTATGATATTTTCAAAACAAGTTGAAATTGTCAGAATTAGCAGTAATATAATTAATTTATACTTTCCATTTTCATTGTTAATGCATTAAATAAAGGTTTTGGATTGAAGTACTTGTTTCATTCAATTGCTGCACACATTTTGACACTCTGCGTTAGAGCATTTTTATCGCGGTGATTAATCAAAGATCGATTAATAATCTTGTTTATTCATAGATCTGTGTTTTTTTTTGTGCCCCTGTGTTCAGCGCAAACCAATTATCATGTTGTGATCAGATACTGCGCCAACAAATATTTAATAACAACAAATTTCCATAAGGCACGGGCAGCAGATGTCTGGTCATTAAAGCGAGATTATACGATTTTGTATACGTGTTAAATTGTAATATATTGATAAAATATGTTATAATAACACAAAATAGGCAAGAAAAATTATACATTGAAGACAAATTACACGAAATGCAGCAAAAACAAATTAGCGTCCCTAGCCGATTGTGACGAAGATATTTCGTACATATTTTCATACAATTACCGTAGCATTCGTGTTTTTAGTTAGTGTTCGTGTGTCGTATAAAAAGATATTGTTGTAGGAATTTAAAATGAACTGTTAAACTATATTAAGATTCACATCGTACATGCATGATTTACATGCTGGCGAATTCGACTGTACAAACATTTTCGATTTCAGAATTAAATATCTGGCTTATTTCGCATTTTTCGACACATGTTCTTCTTAACTTTTATTTTTTTTTATATTAAAATATATGTTTAATAAGTTTTTCTACAAATTTTATATAAATAAATAAATATTTGACAAAATCGTATAATCTCGCTTTAAACACAATTTATGAAACCTACTTGCAAACATCATGTCTTCTTCTTGTAGAAGAATTGTGTTAAAAGGTTATTTGCAAAGACTCATTTCCGTTACATACATCCACTGAGTAGATTAATAAATAAATATGTTGATGGTATCTAAAACGTAGATTAATAAAAAAATATGTTGTTGGTATCTAATACGTTTTATGCATGGTTGATTATCACAGGCATTTCATTTATCCTTCTAAATGTATGATCTCCATCGCTAATTCGATTGTTATTTGCCATCTTTGCAGAGAGTCACAATTTATTTTCTGTGTTGTCTGCCATCTTGTTAAAATGATGTAATTTAATTACGCGTTGATATAAATGTTTTCGGATTACTGTATTATGTATGAAATGCACTATATCCACGAGGATTGGTTTTCATCTTAAGTCTTCTAAATAACTAACTGTTCACGATTTTTGCGACATTACAGACCGATTAGTGTGCTTGGTATAACACAGCCACTAAAATTATCTAGATATTAACACGGGGTTATTCAGACATGACTACTATACAGTCGCTCGAATCTTATCTGATACTAGTCCGCTTAGAAGTTTGGTCAAGTGCAATTACGATGTTATTGATAAAGGCGGCTTTTGCCTTTGCAAAGGACAGAGTGGCACTTAAGAAAGGCGACGTGGCGCAGTACCACGCCAAAAGGGCCTTGGAAAACAATTTATTATACCACCGCATTGATATCTGCCTGGTATAACGTTGCCTGATATATTTTTTATATCATGGAAGTTCGTATATCAGTCAATGTTTGGAGTTACGTGGGATTTGCAATAAAGTCAACATTTTCTATCAACATGAATCAGGTTCAACAAAACAAACAATTTGATCCCAAGAACGTACATATTTTATTCTAGTTTAAAGTCATAAATACCCCCAAAAACGTTTATTTTTTAACAATCGCCACAGCCCGCACTACAGAAGTTAAATGACTTCATCAATGGGACAATAAATCTTACATATCGATATAGTCATTGCTATAGCAAGTGTTGCACAGAAAGTCAAGAAAAATGATAACTGTATGCTAATCCTAAACTATTTAAACAAACGATTTAACACGCTAATGTCAATATTGACACCATCATCAAAATGTCAATTTAAATACACATCTCCAAAATGGCGTCTCCAAACTATTCGGTGAAGTATGTTCTTCGATTAAATTTGTTGCTGCCGTCCATTCCTTATCTCCAATTGAAGAAGTTTATAATTAAAGCGGGTGTACTCTTCCCATTCGCAATGCAAACAACTGCTTTTCTCTATACGATGTTTAAAATAAGCGATTATTCGTGTCGTTTTTTCGAACGCCTTTGCTACATGTATGTTAACGTGTAAAAGCTGGATCAGCAAAATCAGCGGGGATCAGTACATTTTAAATATAAAAAATGGATTGTTTTGCAGATTTTTAGGAAAATGTGGTATGCTAAAGAGAACAACAGGTTACTGTCCCATCGTTTTGTAATATATCAGACTCGGCACGAATAAAATAACGGCTCGGCAAGCCTCGCCGTTATATTATTCTAAGCCTCGCCTGATATATTTCAAAACAATGGGACAGTAACCTGCTATTCTCTATATGTGTAGTCATTTCTAGCACTTATTTTACGCCAAATACTGAAATGAAAGTAAGTTGTCCTTACAAATTGTTAGAAACTAAATACTTTATAGATATAATCCAGTTAAATCATAATTAGAAAGTGAATGACGGACATTCGTTCCTACGCTAATTTTGGCACAGGTGGACGTTCGTTCCTACATTATTTTGAAAATCCGGACAATGGTTCCTAAAATTAATTTGACAGCCCGGACATTTTCTTTCGTACATTATTGCTATCCATTATTATCACATTTTATCCAAATGAATATTACACTCTTGGCAATTGTTAACCGGAATTTTTAATATATCATTATTAAATTGAATGCTACATATTGTATTTGTATCATATTTTAATTCAGGTTTAAGAATTTTTTATGAGCAGGAGAATGATAACGTTAAAAGTTATTTGAAAATATCGACTAACACTGAGATCTGTAATTAGCGAAACCTTGCGGAAATTGGAGCGACTTGAACTGCATTGTCACGGTATTGTAAACTTATACGTGTGTTTCTTAGCCAACGAGCGACCCTCGAAGCATAGCACAGACTTACCACGTTCGTTCGTTAGAAGTTCCATGTTGGGAGTGAATTTAAGGGAGTGGCCCATTACTATATATACATGTTCATAATGTTTTCACAGTTAAAGGGGCCTTTTCACGTTTTGGTAAATTGACAAAATTGAAAAAAATTGTTTCATATTCGCAAATTTTCATTTTAGTTATGATATTTGTAAGGAAACCGTAATACTGACCATTAACCATGCTCTAAGATAGCCTTTATATGCATCTTTTGACGATTTAAAAAACTGAAAATTATCAAGCGTTGCAACGCGAAACGAGTGAATAATTTGGAGAGTTCTGTTGTCGTTATTTTTTTGTGAAAATACGAGGATCGCTTAAATGACGTATAAAATAATTAAGGTGCATAACTCTGTCAGCATTATTTTTAGAGTTATGCCCCTTTAAATAAGAATTTCGGGTTAACATTTTTAATAAGTTCAATAATAATAATAATAATAATAATTTTATTTGTGCATATAACATATCAATACAATCAACAGTCAATAATTTTAACAATCCAGATATATCACAATTAGTTTCCATCAGAGATCATAATACATACATATATATATATATGGTTCATACTCTATCACATTTTATCACACTTATTGGTCGATATTACATTATATTTAATTATAGAAATATTAGTGCACTGGATTACCCTTAAAGTTTTGACGATAAATCGTGCAAAACTTATTTCCAACGAGGTCCAAAGCCGTCACATGTAGATCTAAGTGACGCAACATTATGCTATACATTCGACATATATGATGTAGTAAAGTGACAACGGTCTTACAATGCCATATTATAGTATTTATAAAATTAGTTTTACTGTTGAATAAGAAAACACGCCATATGATGCTGAAATTGACAGGATTGCACAAACACAGTTTAAAAATGTATAACAATATAGATTACAGTTTAAAAATGAATTACAATATGGTTACAGATCTAAATAATTATGAAAACAATAATAATACAGATACTCTTGTTTCTCAACTATTTCCATTTCTTCTAATAAATGCTTCTTAACCAGTTTTTTGAACGTATTCTTGGACTTTGTACATCGTATATTTTGTGGCAAGTTATTCCAGTCTTTTATTGCATCATGGTAAGATTTGGAAGTAAAAGTATCAACTGGATGTACAATGTACGTGATAATCACCCGTATCATAAGATCTAGTCCCGTACGAGTGGATCTCACAACATTTAGTAAAATTGTTGTGCATAAAACTGGGAGCTATATTGTTAAAATTCCTATATACATGATTAAGTCGCAATTGTTTACATCTATATTCAATATTCAAAAATTTTAGATCTTTAAAATCTGCAACACGAATTGATGTTATACAATGATAGTTGTGAATAAAACTTTGTTGTGAGCCACCTGCAGTTTCTTTTTTAAAGTTTGTGTCAGACCACAGAACCAGGAAGATGATGCGTAGTCTAGATGGCATTGTATTAAGGAATTACAAAGAGTCTTCCTAAGAGACTTACAGTACTGTCCACGCGTTTTCCCCAAAAAACGCGCTCCCTCCGCGGGGCATTTGTCTTCTAGAGAGTGATTCCGCGGCGGGGAAGGCGAGGTGTTCTCGCTAAAACGCAAACGTAAAGCGTTTTGACAAATTAATATTTAATTCATCACATATATAACACAAGAATAAATGTTCCGTTAAATTTCCAAATGAGAATAAAAGTTTGTAATCCGAAACACACTTCCGATTTTTAATGTTAACACGACGTTTACAAATGCTTCCAATATACAGTCATTATGTATACTTCCCGACAAAAGCGCGCGAAAATTATACTGCAATGTACACGTTCAAGGTTTATGCGTGGAAAGCGTGCGTGTATTGATTTTTTTATACAAACTTTGTAGCGCAGAGAACACTTAATTCTGTTGGTTTCGGTCAAAAGTTTCTTTGGTATTTTTTGACACAAATATATCGCGAATAATTTGATATTTCCTCCAATTTAATTTCAATTCAAACACGCCGTATCTTTATCGTTACGGTACTTTAGTAGAGTAATTATTGAAACAGTTATTGTACTGTATACTGATTAAAGAAAACATCTGGACAGAACTGGATTAAGTGTTTGGCGTTATGAAAACTTGCAAAGCTTGTCTACTGACCTATTGTGTAGACTGCTGTCTGTGGTGTTTTGACAAAAGGGATTAACATGTGTGAATGTCACTCTGCCGATTTAGTCCATAATTGACCACTCGCCAGCTGTCAATCAAACTCACGAAATAATCAATAAGATTTCGTTTATTGCGGCCACAAACAAAGACTGTAGGAGTAATGGATAAAGCGTTTTAGGAAAACACAACTTAATGGGCGGTGCGATCTCGTATTTGGCGACTGGTCATTGATAAATACCGGTAATACATTGTTTTGAATGTCATTATTTTATATACATATGTACTTGTAATGAATGTAATTTTATTTGAAAATCAGTAAGTCAAACAAAGTTAAATTGATCGTTATCTTGTTAAACACGGAGTTTCCTCCGCGTTGCCCAACGCCGAGGGCCGCCGCGTCATCTTATCAATTTGCCGATCGTTAACCTCGGCGGTACCAATCATGCAAACTCCGCGTCTCGCGGGACGTTCTTAATCTCCCTCCGTGGGCGCGTCCGCGGAGTAGCGATATATATTGGGAAAAACGCGTGGACTGTACAGTATTTAAAAAACTTTGTTGACGACATAAAAATTTAATTATTGTATTAACTTTACTTAAAATACTATCTACAATAGATGCACCTGACAAATCTGCATCTAGAAATCAACCGAGATATTTAGCTGTACTTGTAGATTTTATTTCTTGGCCATAACATGAAATAGTAAATTTTTTGATTTTGCTTAACTTTCTCTTGGATCCAAAAAGAATAAATTCTGTTTTCCCAAGAGTCAAAGAAAGTGTGTTATCTATTAGCCATTTACTACAATTTTCTAGTTCGTTGCCAATAATATGACTGATATAAGATGGATCTTTGTGAGAAAACAAATTGCACTATCGTCTGCATAAAGAATAAGTTTGCAAAACGAACTAATGCTTGTTCTCATATCATTTACGTATGCCAGGAACAAAAGAGGCACAATAATACTGCCCTGTGGGACCCCGCATACAACCGACCGGAAGTCTGACCTTGCATCATTTACGTGAACAGACTGAGTCCTTCCAGACAAATATGAGCTGAACTACTCCACAGACTCCACGCCATCTCCAGGAGCTTTCGACACATGATATTATGGTCCACGGTATCGAAAGCCTTCTGGATGTCAAGCATAATCATACCCGTGAACATACCCCTAGAGGTCTGTGCATGAATGTGATCCGTAAGATGGATAAGACAGGAGTCTGTAGAGTACCTCCCTTTAAACCCACTTTGATATTCGTACAAAATGTTGTTTTAGACGAAAAAAGACTCTAGCTGGTTGTATACGGCGCGCTCAAGAATTTTTGACACTATCGTCAAAATACTAACTGGCCTATAATTTCAAACATCAATATAAAGAAGTGAAACTCCAGCTGCTGGAGCAGTATTGAAATCTTATTATAAACAATTAGTTGGTCCTTTATTTATGGCAAGTGACCGATTGCCGAAACAGTACAAAACAGCACAATACAGCACAATACAAAACAACATAAACACAAATAAGAATAAAGCTGGGGTCACCGCCTTGGAACGGTCAATGCAACGCATTGGGGGTTTAAACCTGGTTATAGAGCGCTCAACCTCACACTTGGCCCAGCAATATTCATAATACATTTAAGTGTAAATAAAATTTAACGTCATAGCATTGTAACTCAAATTAAACAATAATAAAATGGAATAAAAACGAATTCAATTTAATTACTATTTAATTACTCAATTGCATTGAAGATACAAGAGTAACAGAGTTACAACTTTTTGACGAACGATCAAATAAAACTATTAACAATTGTCAAACCTATCATTCTTCTTAAAAAGAGGCTTAACTTTGGCATTTGTATAGCATCTGTAACAGTATTATTTACAATAGAGCTATTAATTAAGAAAGTAATATGAATTTTAATAAAAGATGATGATTCTTTCAAAAATCGGGCAGGTATATCATCTAAACCTGTACTTCTCGAACAATTTAATTTACGTAATTCCTTGTAAACAAATTGTTCGGAAATTTGAAGGAGTTTAAATGACTTAGACTCAGGATTTCTTTTTGTGTAAAAAGCTTTAAAAGCATCAGAGGCTACATGAAAACAATTTGGAGCAGCTTGAATTTTGACTTCCAATACGACGGCTACCGTGGTAAAGAAATGATAAAAATGATCAGCTATATTTTAGCTTCAAAACAAAGACGGTCATTTATTTTAAGGACAATATTTGTTGAAGATTTACTTGTGTCCCTATATCCTAACGATTTTAAATGAGCCCAGTGTTATTTTGGATTGTATTTACTATCTTCTAGCTGCTCGTAGATATAGGTTGCTTTTGCCTTTTTGACTGCCTTTTGGACTTTATTTCGATAAAAACAAAATTGTTTATGAAAATCTTTTTCACCATATTTCTTGTATTTATACATATATTGATCTCTGTTTTTATTAGGTCTAAAATGTTTGAGTCAATCCAGGGTTTCTTTTCGCTCTTTAAATGGAGCAACCTCATTCAAAACTGATACAAAAGTGTCTCTAAATATTATCCAAGACTCTTGTGTGGATTCAGAAGTAAACATTTCATCCCAATCCTTCTGTTTCAACGTTGTGATAACATTGTCCGTATTAAAGTTCTTCGTGCATCTAACATTGACAGTGGTATGTTTAAAAAATTTCCCTTTCGTCACTTTCCTAGTACAGATCGGACAATGATCGCTCAAATTCAAAGGAAGTACGCCAGACTGAGATATCTTATCTGTATGACTAACCAGAACATGTTCTAATTAAGACTGAGTGATGTCAGTTAATCTTGTTGGATCAGTAATCAGTTGTGTCAGATTGAATAAGTTAAGCAATTGACTATACTTAGAAGAAAGAATATTCTTTTTCTTTAACTGACAGATGTTAAAGTCACCCAAAATGAACCATTCTATATCACTTCTGAGTTTGGCTAAAACATATTCAAATTCTTCAATAAAATTAGTTTGATCTGGTGGTCTATAACATGAACTTATTAAAAGTGGTTTGGTTTTCACAAGGTATAGTTCTATACATATAGCTTCAATTTTGTTGCTCTGGAGTTCAGGTTTTTCCGAAAAAGCAATATCCGCACGAAATTATAGAAACACTCCGCCTCCATACCTGTTCCTATCGTGACGAACAAAAATTGTATCCGGGAATAGCCACCTCATCGTTGGTGACTGAGGCATCCAGCCAGGTCTCAGATACTGCAATCACACTTACTTTGCACTGTGCAGCAAATAGTCTCACTTGATAGATTTTTGGAAGTAAAGAGCATGTGTTGAAATGAACAAAATGCATCCCTTTTTGTCTGAAAGCGTCGAATTGAACGAAAGACTCAGTTCTGGAAGCATCGTTTTCGAAGTTGATATTATTGGTAGGGCTTTCATTTGAATCCGTCGATAAATAATCTCCAGGAAGAAGTTTTAGACTACACTCGTTGCAGTGAAAGACAGTTTTATTTGAGGTCGGTAACGCATCGTATCCAGTACATTCGATATGAGTTTTTGAATGACAAGTGGCACAAGTAACATACGTGCTTGTTGCAATGACACCCCTCGATCATACTGGACATGGAAACTTGGGCTTCCGCTGCTTACGAAGAGTCGAAACACCTGTAGAAGGCCCTGGATTGGATTCAACGTCGCCTGATGTCATTAGAAAAAGAATGCCGATGTTTGTTTATGGTCTAAATACAGAAACTATTCAACTATTTAATCATTTAATTACTATCAAAGATAATCAATTCAGACTTGGACTTCTTCCTTATGGGGACAAGACACTTGTTAAGGTCTAGCTGGATAAATCTATAAACAAGAGCAGACAACTGTATCAATCATTTTGTAAGAATTATGTCCCTTTTTCACTTAAAATATGAATATTATTGATAAATCTATGTAAAAGTTTGCGTACCAACTCAATTATAACTCCCTTGACATATTGCTTGCATATTTTTCATACTTCTTTACCAACATGACCCCAATCTATAAACAAGAGCAGACAACTGTATCAAGCATTTTGTAAAAATTATGTTCCCTTTTTATACTTAGATAATTGAAAATTTGGTTAAGTTTTGTGTTCAGGTCAACTTTATTCCTAAATTACCAAAGCTATTGCTTTCATACTTGCAACACTTACTAACTCGTATAAGGGGACTGTGCAGGCAAAGTAAAGTAACTCTGACTGGTATTTTGACAGAATTATGGCCCCTTTTATACTTAGATAATTGAAGGTTTGGTTAAGTTTTGTTTTTTGGTCCATTTTACTCCTAAAGTATCATAGCTATTGCTTACAGAGTTGGAAAACTCGCTAACCATTGTAAGAGGACTGTACTAGTTGCATAACTCTGATTGACATTTTAATGTAATTAAGGCCCTTTTTTGTCTTAATAAATTTGAATATTTCGTTAAATTTTGTGTTTATATCCACTTTACTTATAAAGTATCAAGGCTATTTTTGCTTTCAAACTTCAAATACTTTCTTACTTTTATAAGGGTACTGTACCTGGCTAGTTGAATTCGACCTTGACCTTTGAATGAACTTTCGGTCAAATTATTAAATTTTGCTTAAATTGCCATAACTTCTTTATTTATGATCAGATTTGATTCATACTTTGACAAAACAACAATTACCTGACATACACCAGAATGGACTTCACCCAAACCATCCCCCACGCCCCACCCCAGAATTCTCCCCACCCCATTTTTTTATATTGTTTTCCCTTTTTTATTTTATTTTTAACTCTACTATTATATATCAAATATATATAGTGGAACTATCCTACTCATCCCGGCGTCGGCGTGTGCGTTAAAATGTTAAAATTTGCGTACCACCTCAAATATTTTTCCTTGACATATTGCTTTTATTGAAAAGATCATCTAATAAATGACCACACCCCCACATTATACCCGCCTCTCCAAACCCTCCTCCTCCCCCCTCACCCCCATCCAAAAAATTATTTTTTTTACATGGTAACAAAACACAAATATTTATTTATTTTAATTTTGAAGGACCGTCCAACCATCCCAACCAAGCTATTGCGATCAAACTTGCAAGAAAAAATCTTGTTAGTTTGTTTTATCTCTTCACAAATGTTTAATATATTGTGGAAAATATACCTGAACTCAGAATTGTCTATAAATGCAACTTCTTTAAAACATAAGCGATCAATATGTTTCAATTATGGTGCTCTCTTCCACTTAGAATATGACTATATTACCTTGACCTTTTTGAATATGAACAATTTCCCTATGATGGCTTACGTCATACTGTCAAGCACTCGAATAGTCGAGCCCGCTGTCTTCTGACAGCTCTTGTTTAAAAATAGTAATAAAATAAATAAAGAAAATATCAACAAATTCAGGTATTTTGTCCCTCAACCCTAATGTTCAAGGTAAGGAGCACTCTCTGGGTATATAAGGCAACCAGAACAAGACACAAATGGCATTACATGTATTTGTAATTGACAACTATTGCCTTCATGTATATAGCTCATCTGATCACAACGTTCTCATGGTGAGCTTTTGTAATATCCTGTAGTCTGTTATCTGTCGTGTGTAGTCTGTCTTCAAAATTTAGCTTGTGAACACTCTAGAGGCCACATTTATTTTTTAATCATCATGCAATATGTCCCAATAATATCATTGCCAAGTTTGAAACTGGGTTGTTTGAGGTCAAAAACTAGGTTGATAAGTCAAACAAGAGAAACAACTTTTGAGCAAACTAGAAAATCATATTAACTGTACAATTTATTCCAATGATTTCTTACTTGAAATGAAAAATGGTTTTGGTTTGTCTAAAAACATGGCCCCAGGGGGCAGGGCTGTTTTCCTTATATGTCTAAAATGAAACCTTGTGAACACTTTAGTAGTCACATTTTAAGTCCAACCTTCATAAAACATGGTGGGAACATTTGTTATAATTATATCTCGGTTGAATTCAAAAATGACTGTGGTTTGTTGACAAAACATTGCCGCCTTTGGGGCAGTTTTCTTGAAATGGCTGTAATAAAACCTTGTGAACACTCTACAAGAAGTCACATTTTATGTCTAATCTTCATAAAATGTGGTCAAAGCATTTGTTCTAAGGATATATCTGCTGAGTTAGAAATGGTTCCAGTTTGTTGAAAAACATGGCCACAAGAGATCAGGGCAGTTTTTCTCATATGGCCATAGCAAAACCACGTTAATGCTCTTTATGACACATGTATTGTCCAATCTTCATGGATGGAACTGATCACGTAGCATTTGTCCCAACAGATTTCAGCTGAGTTTCAAACTGGATCTAAAACTAGGTCACTAAATGAAATTTAAGAAAGGCTTGTAAAAACTCTAAAATTTGTGGGTTTGTTCACAATCTGTATGAAACAAGGTCAAAACATTTATTGTAATGATATCTCTGCCAAGGCCAAAAATTAAAAATATACCAAGAAATCAAATATTTAAGTTTCATAAAATACTTGTATTAATCTTAACTCCACCTTCTCAGAATATTAATTTAGTTGGACCCCAGGCACTTTAGTCCCCATGTTGCTCTTGTTTAGGTTCTTGATAATACTAACATAACAAAAATTGTAACATAAATTATTACTGACAGTGAAAGAAAATATATTTTTTAAGAGCATTATTTTTACACACTTTTCATATTGCAGTTGTTTTGTTAAATGGCATCTTTACTCATTAGTGATACCTGTTATTTTTTATTTTTAAGAAAATGTGCAGTCCACCGTCGGCGTGTTCAAGTACACTTAAATGTAAAACATAATATCATGCACGTGTTTTGTGCCTTGGAATTCATTAATATATAGAAATTAACCTGTTGAATGTGAAAACAGCTCTTGAACAGCAATTGGCTGTTGCTTTGCTGCCAATGACCCATTTTCTTTGCAAAAAATGAGAAGAAAATTAAAGTATATTTTCAACCAATTTTTTAAAAGTTGTCATTTTTCTTATTTCGTGTAGTTTAAAGTAAATTGCAAAATATAATTCATATATTCCCAATTTAAAAAAAAATCATTGACTCTAGGCTTGCTACTTTATGAAATTTCAATATCACATATAAATAAACAATAGACCAATCTCTTGGATCCTCCTTTAAAAAATGTAACAATGGCGTCTTTTCCACGTATAGATCATGTAACATCAACAAAAGCAAAATAATCACAATAGGTTAAATAACAACAAAACATATTGGGAGATAGCAGACCAGGTGGCATGTCATAAGCCGCTAAACACAGGCTAGATTGTTAATACTGAGACTTTATTTAGAAATCGAGGACCTCTTCTAAGATGCGGTGTTATTTTGATTTGCATCCGTCCTTTGGTCCGTTTGTCGGTTGGTCCGTAGACCAATCGTTTCCACATGATATTTAGTGACTGCTTTGATCTACAGGCATGCAAAATGCTTTATGTTTACATCTAGGAAGATTAAGGGATCAATCCGTTTTGAGGTCAATAGGTCAAAAGTCACAGAAGCTTATAACATGAAATTATAAATGTGTAGTAGTCAGTTTTAGAGCTTGTAATACACATAATCTTTTGAGTAGATTTTAAATTATAATAAAACACTGTAGGAACATTGGACATTGTACAGATATATAACAGTAGTGCCATCATGAAATGCATGTAATAATTAAATTTAAATACACTTAAGGCATGTGTTTGCAAAAATCAGTTCAAGTCAGTTTATTGAACAATATATTGATTTTCATCGCTGGCTTATTAAAAAATGTTAGGAATATACTTTGACAATAAGTCATGCCTGTTTTTTGCGGGGTTGGGGAGAATTATTGGTCTTTACTTGCATGTTTTAGTGTGGATAGTGTGATCAAAGTTAACAATACTAACTGTTAAATCAATATTAGCAACTAGAAAGTTGTTCTTAGTACATTGATACCTCTACAATCCAATTTGTCTTACTACTACCTTAATTTTGAACAATTATTAACAACAATATGGAGTTGCGTGAGTTTACCTGACGATCAATATGTTCCTGAAGATGCATCCTTCTATCAAAAATCATTTTTGAGTTACGCTTCTCACAATTAAAAAAATATAATATTTTGCTTAAAGGGTCATAACTCTCCTTACATGTATGTAAGACAAAATTTAACAAAAATATCAAGGTGCGTTAATTCACATGGTGGGTAATATTTTTAGAATAGTTCATCCCACTATCAGCTGTACTCTTTGAGTTTCTCACAACACAATTTAAAATTTGGTTTCTTTGCTAAAAAGGGGTCATAACTCTGGGCATGTTGAAAAGAGACATATCAAAATATGCAGGTGCGCAAAATATATAAACACAATGGTAATAATTTATGGAAAGTTTCAGTCGACACACATTTTAAAATGTAAGTTTTGTATAAATTATGTTGAAAAAAAAACAGTACCAAAATATAGAGGTGTGCACACTCACATGCCTGGTAACTGTTCTCGTAAAGTTGCAGGAATAGGTGTTATATAAGTATATGTAACAGAAAAGTCACGCAGATGAAAGAACAAAGGGAAAAGGACACAACTATATACCTCCATATTAAGCCTAAGAAAAAAAGCTTTCATTTATTTTCCTTGTTTGTTTTTATTTGACACTGTATACTTGTTTGAAGCAATTCATAATATAACTGACTATTCCTTGGTATGTACATGTATTGTTTGTTAATTTCAGACAGTGCAGTAAAGTGTCTCTAATTTCGGAGCTGACCGACACGCAGCCCACTGACCTACAGGGACTGTCAGTGGAGCTCGAAGCTGTTCTGGGAGAAATCAAAAGCCTTCAGATCAGTCAGGAGGCAAGCGTTCAGTCATTGCAGAGAACATACAATGAACATGGGGCAGTCATGATAGAACAAATGTGTGGAAATTTAAATACTAATATAGATGGGTGTGGTAATAGCTCTGTGGGTACATCAGGAAAAAGTGAGCAATATTTAAAAGAAGACATGTGTAGGAGTGTTTTTTCTATCTTGAATGAATTCGATAACATTACTGTGAAGGAACTAAATGAGATGAAAGATGAAGTTATAAGCATAAAAGGGTCAGTTACAAGTTCTATACATAAATGCACCAGTCTTCACAATGACTTGTCACAATTCCATGAATGTGTTCAGAAAATTGGAGATAATAAGGAGCTCTGCCTGATAGCCAGCATAAAATGTAAGCATATAATACAGCAGGCATTGACTATGCTTGGAAAGTCAGGCAAGGTGTTTACTGTCCAGGGGAAGTCTGTGCACAATGTGAAAATACAAAGTGATTCAGAAACATGCTGGATCCTAGGAGCCTGTGTTCTCTCAGATGGACAGGTACTGGTTGCAGACAACAATAATAAGAAAGTCAAGCTACTGAACCAGCAGTACCAGGTGGTGAGTCATTGTGGTGTGACAGCTAAGCCATGGGACATGTGTCTCATCACACCCAGTGAGGTTGCAGTGACTGTGGATGATCAAGGTAACACACATGAGGTCCAGTTTATCACAGTCACACAGAGCCAGCTTGTACCAGCCAGAAAGCTTCAGTTACAACATAACTGTAATGGTATTGCCCATCACCAGGGAGAGTTGTTTATTGCCTCTTCTACTGCCCTGTACAAGTACTCACTCAGTGGGAAACAGGTCTGCAAACTGTATGAGGATAAGTCAGGTGAATATACAGGTAAGAATCATGGTGGTTTCATTATTGATTTATAAACATTAATGGTCAATTATTTTGACTGTCAATACATGACATGTCTATAAATAGAAACTGAGTAGTTCATGGGAGATACACTTTCTGACCTTGTCTTCATTGTTTGTGATTTTCAAATTGCTTTACATGTCCAATATGTTTTATTAATAAAACACATCATAACATCATAATAAAAAGATACTCTTTAAATTGTTGCAGTTGAATTTTAAGAAGTATTCAAATGTAGATATAAATAATTAATTTATTTTTAACAAATTGCTTAATTGTAAGTGGTTTTGTGAAAAATGATATGGAAAAGTTTAAACATTGGTTGTTTGAAACATTATTTCTCTTGTTATAAACACTTGACAAACACAACTTAAGTCGTAACACTGCACATGTACAGTACAGTCCACGCGTGTTCCCCCAATTTCCCTCGCTACTCCGCGGACACACCTACTGAGGGAGATTAATAACGTCCCGCGATACGCGGAGTTTGCATGATTGATGCCGCCGAGGTTAACGATCGGCAAATTGATAAGCCGACGCGGCGGCCCTCGGCGTTGGGCAACGCGGCGGAAACTCCGTGTTTAACGAGATATCGATCAATATAACTTTGTTTGACTTCCTGATTTTTAAATAAAATTACTTTCATTACAAGTACATATGTAAATAAAATAATAACATTCAAAACAATGTATTACCGGTAATAATCATTGACCGACAGTCTTTGTTTGTCGCACCATGTGGCCGCATAAACGAAATCTTATTGATTATTTCATGAGTTTGATTGACAGCTAGCGAGTGGTCAATTACGGACCAAATCGGCAGAGTGACATTCACACATGTTAATCCCTTTTGTCAAAACACCACAGACAGCAATCTACACAATAGGTCAGTAGACAAGCTTTGCGTGTTTTCATAATGCCAAACACTTAATCCAGTTCCGTCCAGATGTTCTCTTTAATCAGTAAACAGTACAATAACTGTTTCAATGATTACTCTACTAAAATACCGTAACGATAAAGATACGGCGTGTTTGAATTGAAATTAAATTGGAGGAAATCTCAAATTATTTGCGATATAAGTGTTAAAAAAACCCAAACTGTTAACAGAAATCAACAGAATTAAGTGTTCTCTGCGCTACAAAGTTTGTATAAAAAATCAATACACGCTTTCCACGCATAAACCTTGAACTTGTACACTGCATCATAATTTTCGCGCGCTTTTGTTGGGAAATATACATTATGACTGTATATTGGAAGCATTTGTAAACGTCGTGTTAACATTAAAAATCGAAAGCGTGCATGTGCAAATTGAACTGTGTAACTGTATGTAATTGTATCCATATGCGTAATTGTACTACACATCATTTCTAACTCACCAGTCGCATTTCAACTTGTCAAACTTCTACACAATAATACTGCTACTGAAGTTTAATGTCACACTTAACTATTGAATTATTGGAATGTATGCATATATGTATGATGTGTAAAGGCCTATTGATCACAAAACATATATAATACAATATCACTTTAGTCTGTTTATTAAGAATATTTAACATTTACAGTAATTTAATATCTTGATGTGACTCTGTTTTGCAGTAATCAGGTGTGCTGTAAGTCCCACAGGAGACAAGCTGTACATCACTAACTGGTACCAGGATAAGCTCCTCACTCTGGCCAGAGATGGAACACTCCTGGCTACATTGACAGACCCCGAACTAGAGATCCCATATGGTCTACATGTGACCCCTGCAGGACAGGTGCTGGCCTGTGGATGGCACTCCAACACTATATTACAAGTGGACTGGGAGGGGAGAAGGAAGCTGGTCACTCTGGCTACACGGGAGAGGGATGGAGTGGTGTATCCACAGTCGGTGTTCTACAGCAACACCACATCCTCCATTATTGTGGGACAGAGGAGTAACAACAACATCCTGGTGTTCAGTGTGGAATAGAGTGTACATGTATGTATAAGTTGTTGTAATAAGTTATGAATATTTCAATCACAAAGTGTTGATGAACATTAGAACATTGTAATGTGTTAAGTTACTATACAACATTGTCTGTGGAGTTGCAGATACAACTCATATGTTATTAGCGTATACAATCTGAAATTTGTCTTTGAACTTCAGAACTCATATATATATTATGTTATATTGGTGTAACAATTGTTTCAGTATTGTCTTTTAATTAAAAAATTGTCATAAGTGTGTATGAAACGAGAAGACTATTTGAAGTGTACATTTAATGTGTGTATATATATGCAGCTACATCAGGTGCTTGCGCTATTTTTATACTTTTATTTCTCAACACATGTAAGAAATGCATAATGAACAATGACTTTAACACATAACACATTAATTTAATGTTAGAAGAATATGTTTTTTGAAGTTTAAAATGTTTGAGTTATATTCAAAGGAAAATATATTGATCTTTTGTGTATTGTTAACTTTAATTATGGAAAAGGGATACTGTAGAAAATCAGTTGATTTTCCCTCAACGTTGTTGCCAATTTTATCAGTGTAAATAATAACTGTTAATTGTGAGTGAATATACAAACAGGATGGAAAAATCAGACTATTCTGCTTGTAATGGTTACTCTATTTTGTTTGAGAAGTTACAACTAAATCATTGTTAAAATTCCATTCTGAGACAGTCTGATTGTCTATTATAAAAGTTGTTCATTTTATATGAAAAACTGACATGGGAATGGGAATTACTTCATTTTACTGTATATCAATTTTTGCGACATCAGTTTCACTTTTTCAAACCGAAGACATGAAACACTTAGTTGATTATACTATAATGTAATTATCTTTGTGTTGTTACATGCTGTCTAAGCCAACTAGAATCTTAAATTGTTTTATGTTATGTACTAGCAAGATATTATTTGCTAAATTGATGTGCAGTAACTATTGTACAAACTACTTAAGTGTGGGCTGCACTGAAATAACTTACTGTTAAAGCACTGTGTTGATCTGTATGTCCAGCCTCGCAGATTCATAGTTGACCTTGTGAGCTGAATTTTGAACGTTTTGCTTATTTGTCACAATGTATAATAATGTCTTAATACCAAATCATTTTGGAACTGGCCAGTCTCTGAACCAGTGGGAATTTTAATGGATTACACACTAAATGTGCAATACACCATCAAGTCTTCTACAAAGCTTTCCACTGGACAGGGGTAAAACTGAAAACAACACAATTGTGAAGGTAAGCAGTCGGGTCAAAAGTGTTAGTAAGACTTGTAATTTTATCAAAAACCCACCAATGTGTACAGTATACAGTATAGGAAAATCATCAGTAGTGTCTTCTAATATGAATAAGGGTCAGGTACTTCACAGACAGAGGAGTACAGACACGGCGAGGAATATACACAATTGGTAGATACATCGACACGCTGTGAACTTTATGTACATTCCTTACCCTGCAGTGGAGCATACAGAAAACAAAACCTAATGTTGTGATACTTGTTCCAAGTCTCAAATGTGGATCCATGGCAACAGGTCAAGACTTTTTTGCTTCATGGACACCCAAGTTGTCAGCCACATTGACAAGCCAGCCACTGATTGGCTGCTACAGGAGTTGCAACTTAAGACCTTATAGGTGACAGGACCTAGAGACCATACCTTGTCAGCTTCTGTCCCAACCCATGTCTTCCGCGGGTCATTGAAATCTGATCAGGAAAAACATTGAGGTTAGTAGGCTTATTTATTATTTTAGGATGTGTGTGCTGCGTAATGTATTGCATTCAAGTAATGGCAGTTTTTGTGCAAATTTGCGTTGTGTTAATCTTGATTACTGTTCTTTAATACAACATTTATTGGTAAAATATCAATGAAATCTCAGGTTGACATAGGAATCACAACATACATAAGAGATATTCTATGATGTATTTTGTTATTTAACAGGTTTTAATCCTAGATGGACGTAGTCAACACCACAGTCATCAGGGCTACAGACAGCAGCAAGTCCTTGCAGACAGGACCCTTACAGGGCTAGCCAGAGAAACTGCAGAGCACTTCAACAATAACAATCCCCGCAGCATGGGGAGTGGCTTGATGGCGGAAGAAAAGGAGTGCAACAAGATCCTGAAATTGCTATTCAGTCAGAATGATGATGCCGAGGTCAACATCTACAAGGAGGATGTTAATTAACAGAAGGTAAAATACAGTACTTAGCTTCTCTTGTCTTGTGTATGTACTGTGTTTTGAGCATTTTAAAAGTTAAGTAGCATCAGTGTGCTAAAATAATAAGCTCCATTATTTACCGAATCGTCCATGCTGTTATACTCACGGAATTGTCTTCATATGTGTAATGTTCTGGTTCATGTTTACGTGAAACATCTCAATAGCACATTTCTGCCACATGTATTTGATTGCGAATTAAAAAATGTGTTAAGTGTCATTGTGTGAGTTCACTATTCAAGTTGTATACATGATTTTCTTGAGCTCAGCAGAATTATGCTTTATTGCATGGAGAGTCAAAGGCTTATTGAAACACTATTGAGTCAGTTGCCTGGTTAGAGCCTGTACTTGGTGTCTTTGGTGGAGATCTAAAGAACACTCCCACAGAGGGGATATAACACATGACCATCAAGTCGCTAGGTGGACACCATATCCACTACGCCGCAGAGACCTTTTTAACACAATTTTTCAAATGTGTTTAGGGTTGTTATTAATATTCACTAACCAATATAAAGAAGTGAAACTCCAGCTACTGGAGCAGTATTGAAATCTTATTATAAACAATTAGTTGGTCCTTTATTTATGGCAAGTGACCGATTGCCGAAACAGTACAAAACAGCACAATACAGCACAATACAAAACAACATAAACACAAATAAGAATAAAGCTGGGGTCACCGCCTTGGAACGGTCAATGCAACGCATTGGGGGTTTAAACCTGGTTATAGAGCGCTCAACCTCACACTTGGCCCAGCAATATTCATAATACATTTAAGTGTAAATAAAAATTAACGTCATAGCATTGTAACTCAAATTAAACAATAATAAAAGGGAATTAAAACGCATTCAATTTAATTACTATTTAATTACTCAATTGCATTGAAGATACAAGAGTAACAGAGTTACAACTTTTTGACGAACGATCAAATAAAACTATTAACAATTGTCAACTACATTCCTTCTTTATAGAAAAAGATTTGAGAATATAGCGTCACGGAGTTAATATTTTAGAAAATCATCGCGCAAATACAGGAAGAAGCAGCAATAATGGTTGTAAAAATTCCATATTACATTGCTTGGTTGTTTATGTGACTGCTAAAAAAAATAATAATAATTAAATCAAACAAGAAACGCCTATCAGAGAGAAAATATAAATAAAATGGAACGTTATAAACCCAATGACCTATGCATGTAGATTACAACTGGGAAAGTCGGTCGTATGACGTCACAAAAATCCATAATGACATAATGACGTGAACAAAAGCCAGGGGCAGTACTGTAAATAAAAATATTAATGGGGCTGTGCTACTAATAAAACAAGTTTAGGTGATTTAATATTAAGAATCAAATGAATAAAAATGGTAATTCCATTAAAGCGACATTATTGGAATCAAACAGTATATAGGTGTTATGACAGACCTAAAACTGTGACCAGCTATTTTGCAGGATTAATCTCCATTTTGTACTTACAAATGTCAGGATTGTGTTTAAGATGACGTGTAGGTTAAGGTTTGAGTGCAAGAAGTACATATCTCAATAAGTACTACAGATTGTTAAGTGATTATGATGCTAGGCAACAGACCAAGGTTCACAATTCTTCCCTGCAATTCAGCAGAGTCATGCCCCTTTTATTACTATTACATTAAAAATTCAGGTAAATGTTTGCATGCACCAAATCCTACTCTCAATATCATGAAGACCTACCATGGGGATGCATTGGGGCCAGTTTGGTCAAGGTGAAGGTCACTGTTGATAAAATAGATAGCAAGTTTGCATCCAATAACTTTAGTTAGGGTGAAGATATTTTGCTGATATTTTGTGTGTAGGCAAGTTAATGCTGATCCAGCGAGCGATAAGATGTGCTATCATTTGCATGAAGGTAATCGTTGCCTAAAACAGGAAAAAATCCTCCTCAATAACTTAATTATGGATTGATGTATTTTTCTGTTATTTTGTGTGTCCCGGTATTTAGCATATATGCAGACAAATGTTAGGCTTGCGTTTCAGGACAGTGGGATCACAGTTTCTTAACTTAGGAAAACAGATTCCACTCAATCACTTCAATTTCAATAGAGTTACTGTACTGTAAGTTTGTTTGTATGTAGCTTTCATGCAGACCAATGTTAGCCTGTAGGTAAGTTCTGTGCTGTAATGTTCTGTGTGGGTAGCTTATATGCAAATCTAGCTTGTAAACATGATTAAATTCAGTTAATTAATCGGTAAAATTTTGGAAATCTTATTTCTTGTCATGGTCATGTTTCTATGATTTATTAATGTTTATCTCTTATGTTACATAAACGATAAACCACAACATGTACCAATATTCAACAAATATGTTGGTGTGGTCGTTATATTAGGGACTGATCTAAAAGAACATTGTACTATCAAAGCCAAATAATTGTCAAACGCACTGTCTTGGAACAGATCTGGATGAATACTTACATTATATTTATTCTATTTGTGTCTACATACTGGATACCATATAATTTAGAAATTAGCCATTCAAGTTTGTAATTATTGACCCCTACCGGTTTCACCGGAGGGGACTTATGGTTTGCGCTCTGTGTGTCCGTCAGTCCGTGAGTCTGTGAGTCTGTCACACTTTTCTTGATCCTGCGATAACTTTAAAAGTTCTTAATATTTTTTCATGAAACTTTAAACAGTGATAGATGGCAATATAGACATTATGCTCGTCATTTCATTTTGTTCCTACATCAAAAATTATGGTTACTATGGCAACAAATAGACTAGAAATACTGCTGAAAATGGTAGTTTTCTGGATCCTGCGATAACTTTGAAAGTTCTTCATATTTTTTCATGAAAATTGAAACATGTATAGATGGCAATATGGACATTATGCACGTCATTTCATGTTGTTCCTACGTCAAAAATTCTATGGCACCAAATATAAAAATTAAAAAAATTCTGACAATGGTGGAATTTCTGACAATGTTGGAGCCGGTAGGGGATATATTTTGCTTGGCAATAAGTCTTGTTGTTAAGGTCTTAAGATCATATAATTGCACAATATTGTGCACGTCACATCAAATTATATGATGTATACAACAGTAAAGCACCATACAAAATTAATTGTCAAGCCTTTATGCTGAGGCTGATACATGGC
The DNA here is from genome assembly GCA_007657795.1 of Dreissena rostriformis. NCBI lineage: Eukaryota > Metazoa > Mollusca > Bivalvia > Myida > Dreissenidae > Dreissena > Dreissena rostriformis. The sequence continues at coordinate 36,743 of VMBQ01005617.1, read as the reverse complement.
TTAGATTAGTTCCCTTCTGTTTGTCAGCTGGCTGACCATCCACATGATGCGGTCCCTTGGAGTCAGATGTCTGTGTCGGTTGATACGGAAAAACACAAACAAACAAATGGGTAAAACTTAGAAAACCCCACACAAATTCTACTCAAGGTAAATCTATTCCCTTTATAATAAAGTCATTAGAATACAATCAATAAAAGGATTTGAAACTACAATTTTGAACACTATGCCCACATGTTTTTCAATACTTTATTTTAGAGGCGATATAAGAGTTTTCTAAAATATTTTGTATGACAGCATGCATTCTAGCTGATATGGCTTGTGGGCTCCTGCTTTTTTGAATCCCTAAAATTTAATTAAATAGGTTGTTGGTTCTAAAACTTTTAAAACTGCGTATTATTGAGTGAATTCACATGCCAATAAATTCTATGTGATTAAATGTGTTTTATCTTAACCTTAACCGACACGTCTGTGATTCCATCTAAATGTCTTCGGGTGATGCCTTCCATAGCCCTGAGATGGGGTAATGTTTGCATCATTTTAAGCATCATATTATTTTGAATAGCCTGTTTTATTTAACAAACTAAAATAAATAGGTAACTCCATTGCTACGGAATTAAGTTTACTGGTGATATTTTATCAATACAGACATGAAAATGAGATAAAGTAACATTATTTTTTACCTCTTCACTATATAATAGTCAAGTAAAGTGGAAACCTCTATAGTAGATTATCTCTAAACCCTACAACTGTTCTGGTCCTTTCTAGCTCACCTGAGCACAACGTGCTCATGGTGAGCTTTTAGGATCGCCTTTTGTCCGTCGACCGTCGTCCGTCCGTCGTGCGCCGTCAACATTTTACCTTGTGAACACTCTAGAGGCCACATTTCTTATCCGATCTTCATGAAACTTGGTCAGAACATTTGTCCCGATGATACCTCGACTGAGTTTGAAACTGGGTCATGCTGGGTCAAAAACTAGGTCACTAGGTAAAAAAATAGAAAAACCTTGTGAACACTGTAGAAGTCACATGTGATGCCCAATCTTCATGTAAATTTTGCCAAAATGTTTGTCTTAATGATATGTTGGTTGACTTTAAAAATTGTTCCGGTCCGTTGAAAAACATGGCCACCAGGGGGCGGGGCAGTATTCCTTATATGGCTATATTAAACCTTGTGAACACTCTAGAAGTCACAATGTTTGCCCAATCATCATGAAACTTGGTCAAAACATTGGTTTTATTGATATCTCGGAAGAGTTCGAAAATGGTCCTGATCGGTGAAACAACATGGCCGCCAGGGGGCGGGGCAGTTTTCTCTATATGTATATTGTGAAAACATTTGAACACTCTAGAAGTCACATTTTTGGTCCAATCTTCATGAAATTTGGTCAGAACATGTGTTTCCTGGATACGACGGTTGAGTTTGAAAATGGTTTAGATCGGTAAAAAAACATGGCTGCCAGGGGGGGTCTTTTTCCTTATATTTATATAGTAAAAAAGCTAGTGAACACTCTAGAAGTCACATTTTTTGCCTAATCATAATGAAATTTGGTCAAAACATTGGTTATGTGGATACCTCGGACGAGTTTGAAAATAGTCGTGAACATTTGAAAAACATGGCCATAATAACAACGGATTATTATGTTGATGATTGGTTTGGGATGACCCTTGTCAAAAAATAACCCACTTTCATACCAAAACACACTTAAACCAACATAAAACTGTGTTTTTTGCTGAGTTTTTCTTGACGAAAGTTGGTTTTGCTGATTAAAGCGAGTTTTATGTTCGCTAAACTGTGCTTAACTGAGTTTAAAGATGGTTATTTTTAGTATATGTGTGTTTAAGCGAGTTTTTTTCTGTAAGGAGTCGGTTTTTTGTGTGTCAAAAGTGAGTCTTTTTATTTATGAGTTGGTTTATGTGTGTTTAAGTGTGTCTTTTTGTTTCATAAGCGATTCTTTTACAACAGATTTTTTTTTAAACAGAAGTGGGTTTAAGCGAGTTTAAGTTGGTCATCTTATAAATAATTTGAGAGCTGCAATAAGGCTAAAAGACTCACTTTAACACACTTTTCAATAAGTTGGTCTTTTTTTTTTTATTAATATAACTCGACAATGAAACAATAATTCTTCAACTAGGTCTTTGTTTCATGTTTATAGCCATATATAATACAAGTGATTTGTAAAGGGGCTTTTTTACAGCTTGTTTGCCATTGTTCCTATTGTACATTTGTGTGCTTCCCATAATTTTTAGCGAATATTGGATGAAAATGGCTCTTTCAGAACATCACAGATTCACAGATGGACAACAAGTATCACTGCCAAAAACTACAAAAATGGTCAAACTTAGTTTTTTTAATGAAGTGCATTTTTGTGTGCATATAAGTGTATCTTCTGATTTGCAAAATTATGCTTTCTCTTTAGTGCATCTTATTAAAAATAAGTGCAACTCTAAAAGTCAGTATTTTTGAAATCATTTGATTAAAAAAGAACACTATAGCAAATAACTAAAGTTAAAGGACAGAAATATAGTGTTTTATAGGAGGATTGTACTGAATTCTTTGTTATCTTTACATAATGTTAATGGTCATATTGTTGCAATTTTTCTGCAAAATATGTTAATCAGTAGAGCAGCTTTTAAAGGGATAAGGACAACTAAATCAGGCTGTGGGTCACTAATTAAAAATATTGAAAGTGTCAAAACTAGTTTGTGGGCTTGCCAGTATCAATTTTATTTCCTCAACATTAAAAAATGAGTATATGTGAACTTTCTTATACTGATATTTAACCCAAATAAAATTAATGTCTACCACATTGACTATTAACATACATTTTAAAAGGCAATTAAAATACTATTTATAACATTATTATTATTTGCTAACACCATTAAGTATGTTATATTGAAATATTCACAATTATATCTAATACGCTTAGAGTTTTGTGCATGGATTGTAATTATAATATTGATTTCATAAACAATGAACAGATTGTTAATTGAAAAGCTATCAGTGCTGTGTATTATTCCATAAATATTTTGGTGTTGAAATGCATCTTATCAGTCGAATATCTCAAGCTGAGTATCATGCTGAGTGACACAATACCTTATGTCAGATAAGAGATCTATAGCCTTCCCATCTGCCTTTCAGACTTTGACTGGTTAAATTGTAATGCACAGGAAGTTGAAAACAACAACTTTGATTGGTCAAAGAACTTTTGAGAAAACAAGCAGGTTTAATCAGCAATAATGACCCTTGAGCTAAATTTAATTGATCAACAATAAGACTTATAATTGTAGTGAAAAATGTCTTGAAATACTGTCAGCATGAATTATTGTGTGATGAAAACAATGTGTTTTTACTACAATGTGGAAATGAACAATAAGTTTGTTGGAAAGGAGGTTCAAAGTGGCTGGTTAAAAAGTGATGGTCTCATAGTTCAGCTGCCTGTTTTTTTGGAATACTGAAGAAAGGTTTTAACAGGTTTGTATTTTCATTTCTGCATCCATTTTTTATTTAGTTTATTGAATAAATTATGATCAGTATCATATATATATATATATATATGTATTGTCACTAGGAAATGTAAATGGATAAGTTAATGTATTGCAATTTTAAGGAAAAACAACACAATTTGAAGCAAAAATAGATAAGCATACAAATGAAAAAGTGTAAATGGTGTGTAAGTTAATTGTTACGGTTGTGTTTTAAACTTTTATGGTTATCGTCATCTTAAATTTTATTTACAGCTATTTCTGGTTATTACTGAATGGATTTCTTTCCCTCATATTTATTATTTTATGAGAACTTTTATATTTTAATTTTGAAGGTTAAACTCTTGCCCCAAGGCGAAATTTACATTGATGGGAAGATCCATAGGAAAGAATGCACATCATCGCCTGCAAAAAAAGGGAGCAAAAGGGGGATACTACCTGATGTATGGACTTTTTTACCAGGTTTTTACACTGCACGAGCTGGCCAACTTGAGGGGAACAGTAGTGGGCTGCCCTTACCCTGTCCTTGACCTAGAAAGCTGGATTTTTTTAGAGGTAAAACTATACAAGTTATTGCATTTAAAAGGCGTCACACTTCCGACCAGTCCACACAGCCAAATGAGACCATTCATCTTGGTACATTTTCAAACTGTATTTGCTACTAAACGCAATTTCTTTTAATTATTTATGAAAAGAGTAGTCACATGCGATCACGGGATTAAAATTGCAAGAATAAACAAACAAAAACAACAAGCAAACAAACTTGTTTTGATTTAAATTTATTATTATCATAGCAACATGATTACGTTAACAGCAATATTTTACAGTTTAGTTGAACAAAACATAACCAATTAATATGTTTGAAGAATGCCTTGCCCCTTTGAAAGTGTTTTTGTATTAATCCTTTGCAGATCAACAGGTGTTAGAGATCTTCAAGAGGAGAAGGACACACTAATGCAGCCTCAGTGGTACATGGCGCTCCAGCGCCTGCTTTCCAGGTCTCTCCACCAGCTGCTTTCCACGTCCCTTCACCCACTGCAGTCCAGGTCCCTCCACATGCCAAGATCAGGTCTAGGTCCCTGCACTGGCTACTGCCCAGGTCCCCCAGCAGTCAAGGTCTTTCTAGTGGCTGCTGTGAAGGTCCCACCACCGTCTCTTCAGTGGCTGCTGTGCAGGTCCCACCACCGTATGCGGTCAAGGTCCCCTTATACGCTGTAGTCCAGGTTCTTCCTTCCACTGCGGTTCAGGTACCTCCAACAGCTGAGATCCAGGTCTCTGCAGCAGCTGCGGTTTAAATACTCCACCCGCTGTGGTCCACTGCGGTTAACCGTTCGCTTTAAAATCTTCCATAAATGTCTTTTATTGTATAATGTGCAGTAAAAATAATCTGTTCGAATTATTTTGCGTTGTACTTTTTTGTTTTATTAACAATATTTTCGTACACATTGTGTTTTTTTCCTTTAAACCATGTGGGGCTTATAAGGAACTGTTGTAATTGCTTCACAAATACCATTTTTACTAGAACATGTCAGTACAAAATATTTTTTATTTTTTTACGCTGCAAAATCCCACAAAAGACTCACAAAAACCAACTTTAACACAGTTTCGTACACAAAAAAACAACTTTCTTAAAAAACTCACTAAAAACACTGTAAAAACCCACAAATTGCGTATGTTTTCTTCACAGATAAAAAACTGTTAATAACTAGGTTTAAAGCGAGTTAAAAGCATGTTTTAACAGTGAAAAAAACTAAGAAAGGCTTGCTTTCAGCTCACTTTTCTCTTACTTAAAAACCGTGTTAAGCCTGCTTATAGCTCACATGAAAAACTCACTTTTTGCCCACTTAAAACCAACTCCACAGAAAGAAGTTGGTCTAAGCATGTTTAAAAAACCTAAAAAAAAAAACAACATGTAGAAAATCATACTCACTTTAAACCCACTTAAGATGGTTAAAAAACCCACTATGTTGGTTTTAAGCGAGTTAAACCAAGATTTAACTCAGAAAAAACCAAGTCGGTAAGCTAAAAGCGTGTCTGAAAAACTCGCTTTTAGCACTGTGCCAATACTGCAGAGATTAACACAGTTAAAGAAAACTCGCTATAACCCACTTAAGATGATTAAAAAACCCACTTTGTTGGCTTTAAGCGAGTTAAACAAAGATTTAACATAGAAAAAAACCAAGTCAGTAAGCAAAAAGCGTGTCTGCGGTAAGCAAAAAGCGTGTCTGCGGTAAGCAAAAAGTGTGTCTAAAAAACACGCTTTTAGCTCGGTGCCAATACCGCAGGGTTTAACACGGTTTTAAACTGGGTTATAACCGGCTTTTGTTCACTTTTTTGACAAGGGGAAGTGCAACAAACGTATTTTTGCCATCTGAAAACCCTTTATTAAATAATCTCAAAATTTAAGGTAGTAATATTGATTTCACAGAAAACTACTTAGGAGAGAAACAACTGTATATAACAGTTTAGACTCAGGCCCCAAATTCCTGTGCTGGCCACTTTTGACACATTTTGTTGCATGTAATTTAATGACCACAGACCAATGAAATAACCATTAGCCACAGCAGGTACCTCATTATCTCTGACAGTTGCTTGATGCCTAACCCCTTGTTTACATCCCTTTGCAGTGAACAGCATGGAACAGCAATTGCTATACAGTGGTATCAATATAGAGATAAACACATAAATACATCTGTCTGGCATTTATTTTCGTATAAAAATCAGCATGCTGACTGCATAAAAAGAACAGATTACAACATTGAAGCAAGCTCTTGCAATAGCAAAATTATGTACTTATATATTTCCAAGAAAGGTTTATACAATATATATAAATTTAATGGGCGTTTTATTTCATAATTCATAGCTTTAAGTACAGTGATGCCTGATTGAACTTACTCAATATGACTATTATTTAACTTATAACTTTCACAAAGTCCCAGTGTGTATTATGAATATCAAGAAGAAAAAGTAAAGATATTTAAGTAAAAATATCCTTTACAGCTTAGGCAACAACTGTTGTCAAAATTCAATTATATTGATCAATAAAAAATAGATTGAAATATTCGCCAACTTTACTGTTGAACATTAATGGACAAAAAACTATCGTGTCTACATGTACACATATCATATCACAGATATATTTTGTTCAAGAATTAAAGAGATAGAGAAAATTTAATTAAAACCAACTATTTGCGATACTTATGATATTAAATGCAGCTTGTATTTGAGAATAAATTTCACAATTAAAATGCATTTTAGTTTTGCATTAGTTGTAAATAAAGAGTAGAAGCCTAGAGGAGTTGTTTACAAACAACACTTACAAATGTGAATAATTAACAAAAATTAACTAAATGATGAAGTATGAAATTTCATTTTAAATCATAAATACAGATTGATATACAAAAGTCATGTAGGCCTACATGGATGATATGTGAAATACAGTATTATGTGAAAGTCAGAAATACCATTATTCTAATTAATTTTATATACAGACGTCATGTATGATATGTGAAATGCAGTATTACTTGAAAATCAGAGTATCATTGTTCTAAAAAACTTTGAATGGAAAAACAGTGAAAACGTATTTTAATAATAGAGCACACTAAGTCTGTACGACCGCCTGTCTGCTTAGCACTCGTCCTTTTTTGAAGATTTTACACTAAATAATCGAACTATAAAGCGCAAGTTAATTATGTACGCCCGTCTGTATGAAGTACTTTTATTATTTTGAACTCCACCTTCCCAGAATAGTTTAGTTCCTTTGGGTCTCAGGTGAGCGCCTTAGGGCCCATGGCCCTCTTGTTTATTTCACTATATATTTATATGTAGAAAATTGTCCCAGTACCGGAATAGCCTGTATTACAAAAATGACCTACTTTAATATTATATTGCTTATTACAAAAACTAAATCAATACCTAAAAACCATTCTTGACTTTTTCACCTTTTATCATAGTATCAAAGTTTGTGTATACTGCAATATCATAAAATTAAGACTGTTAAAGAAACCTTGTAAAAATCCTCAAATCAATATAATGAGATTATTAAAAACTGCTTACCGATTGTTCACATGATATAATGACATTTTAATACAATTTAGGTCAGTGTATCATTATACCCCCATTACCATTGAGAATGGGGGCTATATAGGAGTCACTTTGACGGTCAGTCTGTCTGTCTGTCGGTCTGTCCCGAAAATGTCATCCAATCTTCACCAAACTTGGTCAGAAGTTGTATCTAGATGAGTCTAGGTCAAGTTTGAATATGGGTCATGCCGGGTAAAAAGAAACTAGGTCACGGGGTCACTAAGTGCGTTTTAAACCGAAAGCTTGTCCGGACCATAACTATGTCATTTATCGTTAGATTTTAAAATGACTTCGTACATTTGTTCACAATCAAAGACGGTGTGTCGTGCGAAAGAAAGAAGTCAATATCTCCAAGGTCAAGGTCACACTTGGAGTTCAAAGGTCAAATGCTTGTCCGGGCCATAACTTTGTCATTTATTGTGAGACTTATAAATCATTTGGCAAATTTTTTCACCATCATTGGACAGTTTTTTATGGGAAAGAATTACGTCAATTTCTCTAAGGTCAAGGTCACACTTTGAGTTCAAAGGTCAAATGGCCATATATAAGCTTGTCACGGCCATAACTATGTCATTCATTGTGAGATTTTAAAATCATTTGGTACATGTGTTTATCATCATTGGACGGTGTGTCACGCGAAAGAATTACGTGGATATCTCCAAGTTCGAGGTCACACTTAGAGTTCAAAGGTCAAAAATGGCTATAAATGATCTTTTCCGGGCCATAACTATGTCGTTCATCATGAGATTTTAAAATCATTTGGCACATTTGTTGACCATCATTTGACGGTGTGTCGCGTGAAAGAACTACGTCGATATCTCCAAGGTCAAGGTCACACTTTGAGTTCAAAGGTAAAAAATGGCCATTACTGAGCTTGTCCGGGCCATAACTATGTCGTTCATTGTGAGATTTTAATATCATATGGCACATTTGTTCACTCTTATTAGACGGTGTGTCATGCGAAAGAATTGTGTTGATATCTGCAACGTCAAGGTCACACTTTGAGTTCAAAGGTCAAACATGGCCATAAATGATCTTGTCTGGGCCATAACTATGTCATTCATTGTGAGATTTCAAAATTACTCTGTACATTAGTTTACAATCATTGGAAGGTGTGTCATGCGAAAGAATTACGTCGATATCTCCAAGGGCAAGGTCACACTTGGAGTTCAAAAGTCAAAAATGGCAATTAATGAGCTTGTCCGGGCCATAACTATGTCATTCATAGTGACATTTTAAAATTACTTGGTACATTGGTTCACAATCATTGGACGGTGTGTCATGCAAAAGAATTACATCGATATCTCCAAGGTCAAGGTCACACTTTTTAGTTCAAAGGTCAAAATGGCCATGAATGATAATGGCATATTCATTCTTAAAAATCGCCATAAATTAGCTTCTCTTGTTTTGTGAAGACAGCATGCAAAATATTCTGTTCCAATGCAGTATGTTGGGGTGTACGTCACGTCTGTGACAAAGCTCTAGTTTGAACTAAAATGATTTGCCAAATGTTCGTCACTAACGTCAGGACAAATCCATTTTTATCACACAATTGCAAACACAACTGTACACACAAAATAATTTTTGTCTTTGAAGATAGATTAGACAGTTTCTGGCATCAAACAAGTAAACAAATTAATCATAAGAACTTAGTGAACATTGTGTTACTGTGAATAACAAATTATATCATGCGTGCGCATGCTATATTACGTAACATCTTTGTTAAATGAAAAGACTACTAATATAAGGATATGTTCACTGTTTAAAATACAACTAAAATTTGTATTATGCCCCTGAAGGAGGCCATATAGTGATCGGACTGTAAGGTCCGTCTGTCTGTCTGTCTGTCTGTCTGTCTGTCCGTCTGTCAGTCACACTTTTGCGTTTAGGTTTTGAATAATGCTCATAAATTCCATGTCGCTTCAGATGTAACCTTCATATTTGGTATGCATGTGTATATGGACAAGGCCTTTCCATAGGCATCCAATTTTTGACCCCTTTGACCTTGACCTTGAACTTAGGGTCTGCGTTTAGGTTTTGAAATCTGCGTTTAGGTTTCGAAAAAGCGTTTTCGGGGCATATGTCTTCCGATGGAGACAGCTCTTGTTAATGATAAATATATCTTAAAAATGGTAACTCATACTTTTTTCCGATCCATTGTTCACTTTGTAGGGACTTATCAGACACTAGGGTAAATTACTTCCCCTCCAAAATGGCATGCCCTTTTAACAGGAGTTTTATCATTGTCCCAGGGATGTCCAGGGTTTCCTGGGTATATGATTGGACAAACCATTTTTAGTCTTCTGGGTATCATTGACAGTTCAAGTGTAGATTGTGAAACTGATGTATCTACTGTACATTTTGTTATCAGATAGGACAGTTTCGAGATCAGCCATAGTTTGTATGTGAGATATTTTTATGCCCCCGAAGGTGAGCATATAGTGATCACACTGTCCGTCTGTCTGTCTGTCTGTCTGTCACACTTTTTTGAAAAATGCTCATAACTTCTATGTCGCTTCAGATGTAACCTTCATATTTGATATGCATGTGTATATGGACAAGGCCTTTTCATACGCACACAAATTTAGACCCCTTTGACCTTGACCTTGAACTTAGGGTCCGTGTTTCGGTTTCGAAATCTGCGTTTAGGTTTTGAAAAATGCTCATAACTTCTATGTCGCTTTAGATGTTACCTTCATTTTTGGTACGCATGTGTATATGGAAAAGACCTTTCCATACGCACCCAATTTTTGACCCCTTTGACCTTGACCTTGAACTTCCGCGTTAAGGTTTCAAAATCTGCTGAGACAGTTCTTGTTTTAAGCTCAGTTTGTTGAGCCCTAGAACTTACGTTTAATTCCAAATGTGACCATATAACTTTTGTAGATATTGGACATTATATAAATATTACATGTCTGACAGGGTGACAGTAAATTTGTGAACTTGAGGAAATACTGTCAACCGAGGCGAAGCCAAGGTTGACAGTATTTTTCCGAAAGTTGGCAAATTTACTTTCACCCTGTCAGACATGTAATATTTATTTTATTGTACCGAACAAACTATTCAAACATGAACAATTTATATGAACCATGAACAATTTTAATATTCAATAATTGTATTTAATTTCAGCAATGAACAACCATTAATATGTTGAGTGGTTCAGATTTTCGGGCCGAGCAAACTGAACTTCGCTTTATTCGGAACCGACCTTGTAATCGATTCATCCCATCAATTTTCTTAGTCGTCAATTATTTATTTAGATGACGAAAAATTTTGGGACAACAATATGGACGTGGTGGTTTTTAACAGTAAAATATTTGTTTAAAGCATCGAACAAATTCAAAATGTATTTCGGATTGTGTGTTTGTCATGCATAACACATTAAGAACAGACACTGGAAGTGTATATCGTTGTAACTTTATTGTTATTAGCATTGGATTAAAGTTGCCCTTGAGGTAAGCGTGTCGTTTATACTAAATTGATTTATTTATGACTCCTGTCACAGCTTAAATAATGGCATTAATCTACTCTACAACAAAGTTTCAGCTGCAATCAATATTTTAATTATCCAAATACAACGGAAATGCAAAACTGCGTACTGCGCATGCGCGAATGGGACAGTAACATTTTTTACCATTCCTCACGTGATTGCTAAGGTAGCGGGCGACAGTATTTTTTGGACAGTAATTTTTTCCCGCTGGTGGCACGTGATTGCTAAGGTAGCGGGCGACAGTATTTTTTGGACAGTAAATTTTTTCCCGCTGGGTCATACAGTATTTTTATGTCACGATGGCCTATGGGAGTTTAGCATTGTGAATAAAAGTGAGGTATAATAAGAAATTATGTCTACGAGCATTCATCCCCAACCTCTTTTTGTAAGTAATGCAGTTTTCAGTTATTAGCATAAGTATTTGTTATATTTTCTCATAACCCCTAACCCAATACAAGTAAGAGAATGTAAACTTACTGACTGAATGACTACGACTGAAATACTGCTGTATTTGGTCCAAAAACAAATAAACAAATAAAAACATTGTAATTTGTACAGTGTTCTATAAACAAAGAATAAAAGATTTTCTTCTCATAGTTATACAGGAGCCCTTACAATCATAGATCGGTTTCCCAGAACAACTGGCTGTCTGAACTGCTCAAAGACCGGAAATTCTGTCAAGCATGGGGCAGACATAAGCTGCAGTGGACTCTTGAGTGTGGACTTCGGGGCAAACGAGGTTACCTTATCCACATGGTTGGTTAATTTGTGATTTCTTTTTGTATTTCAATGACAATAAACTTTTTTTTCTCATTTATTAATCCACTCTTATGAAGTCGTCAATTACACAAAGTAGAAATGTACAAACATGAGTGGTTTTAAGTTTTCATAAAGTATCAACTCGCTTAACCTCACACATGCACACACATATTAAAAAACACATACATAAACTTGCACACATATACAAACAAGAAAAAAACAACATATGACAGTAAATAACACAATTCAAAAAGATAAGAACATAGAAGTAGAATTTAACATTTCTCTTGTGATAAGTATACTTCCTTTCTCACATATGTTCATAAAGCACACACAATTACACACACCCACACACACACGCCTCGCACACTCTCACACACACAACATGTATTCTATGACATGTTTAACAGTTTGTATTATGGATAAATATAACAATAGTAATTTCTTTCATGCTGTGTTTCTGTACTTTACAATTAAAAATACAGTTGATAAAGAACAAAACGAAAAGGCGAACAAATAAGACAACGATATTTTAGTAATTGTTATGGGCATTGTTATATGAAAACTGTATATGAATATTAAGTTCTATTTAAAAAATATTGATTGATGTGGATCCATTTTTGTTTGTGTGTTTCAATTTTGTTTTTAAAAAGGGCAATTTCTTCTTCTGTCTGTATCCTTAACTTCAAATAATTTAAGAATATTGAATATGAATACTTTCATCAAAATGATAATAAAATTGAGAACTTCACTGTGTAATTTTATTTCTGTATTTCCAAGGAAAGCAGATGTTTTATTTATTTCAATGTCAATTTTCACTCGTTTAATGAACGTTTGTAGTTCTGTCCAAAGAATTTGGCTATATGAACATTCCCAAAACAAATGATCGATTGTTTCAACGCTTTCTTGACAAAAATCACACAGGCTGCTATTTGTTAGTTTACATTTCATAAGAAACTTACTTGTTGGAATGATTCTTTATAAGAATCTGAATTGAAAGTTACGTAAGTAAGTATCTATTGGTGTCTTAAATGGAAGTGTATATATTGTTCTCCAGTTGAGGTTTTCATTTAAATTAAGGCATGAATTCCATTTCCTTTCTATACTGTTGTCGATATTACTTTTTGATTGTAACTGTATATTGTAGAGAGTTTTGTTTACCTGTTTTAAGTTTTCTATTATATCAACAAAAGTTTTCTCTGATATAGTCAATGCATTAATTCCTTGCGTATACAATATTGCTTTATATTCTTTTGGTATAGCAGAAATTAGTGAGTAGAAGTTTAAAAATTCATGAGAGTCAATGTTGTATAAATATTTTAACTCAACAAATGTATAATAAGTATCTTTTCGATAGTTGTACAACTGACCGATAGTTTTTATTCCATTGTTATACCAGTTTGTAAAAAAGAAAGAATTGTTATTTACCTTTATATATTTATTATTCCATATTACATGTTTACATATGGGCGAACTTTTTGAAACATTATATTGGTTCTTAATACTTTGCCAGGATGTAAGTACATCTTTTAAGAACACATTATTTTTACTTACATTTTGTATTATAGAATCATCTAGATTGCTTTCAAATATAAGACAGTTACCGAATTTGTTTAGTTTTTTTTCCAATAGAGTTTTCCATTTACCTTTATTATTTTTATCCAGATATCATTTTACCCAGCTCGCTTTAATGGCATTTAGAAAAAAATCAATATCCGTAAGTTTAATGCCACCATTTTCATAATTTTGTGTTAGACGTTTCCTTTCAATTTTGTCTGGCTTAATGTCCCATATGAATTCAAATATTGCTGTTTTTAATCCTTCTATTGCTTTTTTAGTTGGGTTAGGGAGAACAGAAAAGGGGTAAATTAATTTTGGTAGCGCAAACGTTTTTATTACTGTGACCTTCCCCATAAGTGTGAGTTTCATATGTTGCCATTGTTTTAAACAGCATTCAAATTCTTTAATTTTTGGCATTAAATTGTTGTCTATGTTTAATTTATGTCGATTATAAAAATGTATACCTAACGTTTTTACCCCATCAGATGTCCAAATAAATTTGTTTTCTGTGCTGTATTTGATGTTTGAGTTTTTTAGTGATCCGATTCTCATGACTGTAGATTTTGATGCGTTGAGGTTTAGTCCTGATATTTTTCTGAAATTTTTAAGAGTTTGAACTAATATTTCAACTGAATTAGGCGAACCATCATTAAAAAAAGTTGCATCATCTGCAAAGAAGGTCTGTTTTATTTCGGCCCCATGTATCTTTATCCCTTTTATATTATTGTTGTTATTTATGTAGTTTGACAGTAATTCTAAACATATAATAAAGATAGACGAGACAGAGGACAACCTTGACGAACACCTTTTTCTATTTTAAAATTCCTAGAAAGAGGCAATTATTAATAATGACACTATTTATATCATTATAAAATACCTTAATCCACTGTATTATATGTGGCCCGACATTTAGGTGATTAAGACATTTTATTATAAAGAGATGGTTCAAACTATCGAATGCCTTCTCAAAGTCTGCAAAAAATAGAAGTCCAGGTTTATTATGATTCTCTAGATATTCAATAACATCGAAAGTTAACCTAACGTTTTCACCAATATATCTTTTTTCATGAAACCTGTTTGATCAAAACTAATTATAAGTGGCAAAACCTTTTTTTATACGGTTTGCATTTGCTTTAGTTGCGATTTTGTAATCTATATTCAAATAACGCTTTGGTCGCCAATTTGAAATATAATCAAGGTTTTTATCTGATTTAGGAATAAGAGTTATAATACCTTGTTTTTGTAAGGCAGTAAGTTCACCATGTTCAAAAGAGTAATTTATTGATTTAATGTAGTGTTCTTTCAAGGTGGACCAAAATATTTTATAGAATTCAACGGTCAGTCCGTCAGAGCCTGGACTTTTGTTGTTAGCCATTTCTAATAAAGCACATCCACACTCATAATCATTAAATTTTCCTTCACATTGAGATTTATGTTCTTCACTGAGTTTAGTTATTGGCACCTGAAAGAAATCAGAATTGTCGTCTCGTTCATTTGTTTTTTTGTTTGAAAATAAACTTGTTACAGACAATATTATCTAAATTTCCTGGTCATCAAAATACATTGTGGTAGCTAGGATTTTTTTTATTAAAGTGGTCAACTTGTACCATCTGAAAGTGAATGAATGAAATTAGTTGTATAATATTTTTAGCTCTCCTGAGCACAACGTGCTCATGGTGAGCTATTGTGATCGCCTTTTGTCCGTCGTCCGTCGTGCGTCGTGCGGCGTCAACATTTACCTTGTTAACACTCTAGAGGTCACATTTATTGTCCAATCTTCATGAAACTTGGTCAGAACATGTGTCTCAATAATATCTTGGACAAGTGCGAAAATGGTTCCGGTTGGTTGAAAAACATGGCTGCAAGGGGGCGTGGCAGTTTTCCTTATATGGCTATAGTAAAACCTTGTTAACACTCTAGAAGTCACAGTTTTAGTCCAATCTTCATGAAACTTGGTAGGAACATGTGTCCCAATAAAATCTTTGACAAGTTCAAAAATGGTTCCGGTTGGATGAAAAACATGGCCGCCAGGGGGCGGGGCAGTTTTCCTTATATGGCTATAGTAAAACCTTGTTAACACTCTAGAAGTCACATTTATTGTCCAATCTTCATGAAACTTAGTCAGAACATTTGTTCTAATGATATCTTGAACGAGTTTGAAAATGGTTCCGGTTGGTTGAAAAACATGGCTGCCAGGGGGCGTGGCAGTTTTCCTTATATGGCTATAGTAAAACCTTGTTAACACTCTAGAAGTCACATTTTTAGACCAATCTTCATGAAACTTGGTCAGAACATGTGTCCCAATAATATCTTGGACAAGTTCGAAAATGGTTCCAGTTGAATGAAAAACATGGCCGCCAGGGGGCGTGGCAGTTTTCCTTATATGGCTTTAGTGTATAGTAAAACCTTGTTAACACTCTAGAAGTCACCTTTATTGTCCAATCTTCATGAAACTTAGTCAGAACATTTGTTCTAACGATATCTCGGATGAGTTTGAAAATGGTTCTGGTCTGTTGAAAAACATGGCTGCCAGGGGGCGGGGCAGTTTTCCTTATATGGCTATAGTAAAACCTTGTTAACACTCTAGAAGTCACATTTTTGGTCCAATGCTCATGAAACTTGGTCAGAATATTTGTACTAATGATATCTGGGCTGAGTTCGAAAATGGTTGAGATCCGTTAAAAAACATGGCCGCAAGGGGGCGTGGCATTTTCCCTTATATGGCTATGTAGTAAAACCTTGTTAACACTCTAGAAGTCACATTTATAATCCAATCTTTATGAAACTTGATCAGAACATTTGTTCTAACAATAGCTCGGCTGAGTTTGAAAATGGCTATGACTCGTTGAAAAACATGGCCGCCGGGGGGGAAGGGGCAGTTGTCCTTATATGACTATATGGAAAACTTGTTGACGCTATATAATAGCCACATTTATTGGCAAATTTTCATGAAACTTGGTGAGAACATTTGTCCCAATGAAATCTTAGCAGGGATTGAGACTGGGTCAAATGAGCTAAAAAACTAGGTCACTAGGTCAAATATTAAGAAAACATGTTAAAAGTCACTTTTTTGGTCGAATCTTCATGAATCAGCTTGCATTTTTTGTTCAGAATGGTCTAGTTCCTTTTGCTCTCAGGTGAGCGCCTTAGGGCCTGATGGCCCTCTTGTTACATGTTGTATTGCCTCTGGAGTAAATTTAGCAATGTAGACTGTATTTGTACAAAATGTACTGTAAATATTCATTTATATCAACATTTTTAAAACATAATAAACATGATTTTTGTGAAATAAACTTCACTGTCTTCCATTATAACTGATGCCATTTCATTATTTTTGGTTATATTTGACTGGTGCTTGAATACATTACTGAGGTTAATGCAGATGTTTCTCATCTTTTCACAGGCGCCTTACCATCACCAGTGGGTTCACCAGGTTCCCACACTCTAACCCGGTCCCAACATCTCAACAGGTAAGCTCCCTTGGTAATTCAATAAAGGTTAGAATTGATGGATTGTCCACGTATTACTCAGGGAGTCAAGGAGATCGATCCCCACAGTGGGATGGTTATATTGGTTTGGTTTATAAGCACATGCATCAAGAATTTCCCATACTGCCATCGCATTAACATAGACTGGTTGGTGCAAGGTTATTCCAATTCACATATAAGATCTTTTTTAGATCACTTACATTCCAGTGAACAGTGCCACAGCGCCAAAAGAAAGGGTATTCCAGGCCCAATGTCACCGCAGTACCAATCCGGGCTCCTACAGCCGCCATCCAGGCTGAGTCTTGTGGGCCCAAGGGGAGGGATAATTATGCCCATGGGCTCGCAACTATCCGAGGACTTCTCACAGCAGCAGTGGAACAACATGGTGGCCAAGGTTAGCTGTTGTTGTTTTTGTCTTATTCGTGGCTGGTAATTGGCCCTAAATCAAACTTCAAACATGTTTTTCACTTTTGACTGCCTAAAATTCCCAATATAAGGTTTTCAAATTGGTTTCAAAATATGTTTGTTTTTTGTAACTAAAAGGGAAAATTTAGTTAATTTCCTATCCAGCTCTATAGGTTGAACCTTAATCAATATAATATTGAAAACACTTACTCTCAATTTAAAAAAAGAATATCTCGCAAAATATTTGTAATTAAAAATAAAACCGCTAAAGGCATTGCACAATTAATAAAACATTATCTTATGAAAAGGAATGAAAATGTTTTGATTTAAAAAAAATTGTAAAGACAGAAAAAGATGGTATGTCAGTCAATAGTGTTATGGCTAAATATGGGGATGTCCGTAAAACTGCAGTTGAAATGAATTGCTACTTTTTTAAGTATCTAATCGAACGGCCACGAAAAATTATGATTCTCTGCGAGAATAATGGTAAACATTATCAAATGCACAGAAATAATCGGTTTTCAATATGATTTAGTCTCCCCACTCATTCCATCCCGCGAAACTGTTAAGGTGTCGCAATTCTTGTTAATTATTAATATTTTCATGAGTGACACAGCTTTATCATTGTTTTGCATTTTACTTAAGTAATTATTATTTCCAACAGTGACAAATCTTTATGCTTTTTATGCCCCTGAATGAGGGCATATAGTGATCGGAGAGTCCGTCTGTCTTTCCGTCACACTTTGCGTTTAGGTTTGCGTTTAGGTTTTGAAAAATGCTCATAACTTTTATGTCGCTTCAGATAGCAACTTGTTATTTGCAGGCTTTCCAGCGTTCCTAGTTTTTCCTAGTTTTCCTAGTTTTTCCTATTTTTTTAAATGTGCTCCTAGTTTTTCCTAGTTTTGTCTAAAACCTCCTAGTATTCCTAGTTTTTCATAAATTTGGCACTTTTTGGATAAGGTAAAACTGTCTTTTAATGTGTTTTAGAGATTTTCTTTCAGAATAAGACCTTCAGGGTGTTGAGCTGACAGTATTTGGTATTCTTTGTGTGGTCTGGTGCATAGTCTAGCCTTCACAGTGATAGGTATTAAGCTGTGGCCATAATCTTAATACTTACACATGTTAAGTTAAATTTGTCAATTGTGTTCTACATTAAGAAGCAATGCCATTTGTTTTGGAAGGCTAAACATGTACAATGTATGTTACTTGGGTAAGAGTGCAATTTCTATACCCCAAAGATGCTGATGCTGAGGGAATAATTTTTGTTACCAAACATTTACAAAAGTGATTGTTTTATTTCCAATGATGGTGATGCTGAGTGAATAATTATTGTTGTTACCAAACATTTACAAAAGTGATTGTTTTATTCCCAATGATGCTGATGCTGAGGGAATAATTGTTGTTAACAAGTGATTGTTTTATTTCACATTATTTTTTGGGCTTTAAGCAGTTTCTTATTCTTAGCTAGTGTTACTTGTAAGAACAGTATTAGGTTCCTGTTTAAAGTGTTACACTGCCAAATGCTTTTGCCATCGAACTCTGTGCAAACCCATATGACAGAGTGCGCTGGATTGCATGTTGATGTCGGTGAACGAAATTTGATCTTTTCATCTTAAAATGCCTACATATTGTTTGGTAACAACCTAATTGTTCATTTTTAAGTGCCTGTATATTGTTTGGTAACAACCTAATTGTTTTGCTATCATCAGTAACTAGCACCTAACTCGCAAGTAGTTTATAGATGGTTGCAATTTTGCTGTAGCAGAGCATGATTATTTATACTTACCCTATGTATGTTCTTTAAAAGGTTATATGGGCCGATATGATCAAAATAAAGATGAAATCTGAGATGTTTGCATTCTTTTAGTACTATCATAAAACACATTTTTGTCTGCCTATCATTTATGTAGGACTAGGGTATGAACGAACTAACAAGTATCAATTAAGAATTAAAAAAAATAGAAATAATGATAGTACAATAATACAAACATCTCAGAATTTGATCATCTGTCTGGTCTATATAATTTCAATCATCTCTTTTCAGGTCTAGAATATTATAGCAGTTTGCAGTAAATAATAATTCTGCACGGCTTAGTAAGCTAGATAATAGTGGACACTCATTAGCTGAATGGTGCAAGCCTGATCCTTCTAATTGCTATGCTGCTTATTGCTTAGTATGTACCAAGAGTATATCTTGCTCAAACACTGGAGTAACACAGCTCATTAGCCATGCTGATGGCCAGAAACACAGGGATGCAATGAAACAGCGAAAATATAAAACTCAAAAACCGTTGTTCAAGTCACCAGTACCAAGTACAAGTACCTCTAAGCAAGGATGTGGCGATTCTGAAAAGCTAAAATGTTTTCTGCAGCAATTTTCTGTAAATGACCAAGTGACAAAAGCAGAGACATTATGAGCATTGCAGGTTGCATCATGTGGTTACCCATAGTGTTGATGGCCTTTAACAATCTCCTTGCATACTACCTGACATGTATAAATGTTATTAACTGCTTTTCACAGTTTAAATAATTATATATGTCCTAGCTTTGGTGTGTCTGTGCTTTTTAAAATGTTATATCACAATCATTAATAGATATTGCACTTATTATCAATTGCTAATTTAAGATATGTTTAGTTAACAGAACTGATGGCATTGCTTGTTACATTTTGTAGATATACATGCATGTATAGGTAGAGGCATATTACCAATTTTCTAGAAATGTAACTTACTTTTGTACTTAAAATTGCACTGCTTACTTCTTAAATGCTCAATTTAACTCATGCATAAAATCTCATAATGTGTTTTGTAGTTTGTTTATGTTCATGGCTTAATAATACAAAAAAAATCAGGTTGGACTTGCTCTGTGATGACTACAAAAGGAAACTTAGTCAGCCTAACAGTCCTGTTGTATGAAATGTGAACGTTTACTGTGGTAATCAGGTAGGGAATAGTCAAAAAGGTAATAAACTTATAAATAATAACTCCTAGTTTTTGTTTCAACCTTCCTACATGTTCCTAGTTTTTTCCTAGTTTTTTGTAAATAGCTTTCCTAGTTTTCTCCTAGTTTTTTTAAAGGTGCTGCTGGAAAGCCTGCAACTAGTCAATTTATCCCATTTCTTTAAAGAACTACTGTATGCAAAAGTGTCGAGTTAAACAAGTCATAAATACTTTTCAAGCAAAATTAAACAACTATTTTGTGCGATTTGCGAAAAACGCATATATTGTGGCTAGATCTGCTCATAGTTCAAAACATACTTGTTTATCATTAGGCATATACACTTATAATAATAATAAAACTTCCAACTCCACGGAGTACACTTCTCCTAACTTATCATAGGATGATTGAACCTACGAAAATACGCATGAATTAAAACTTCAGCTGCAATAGCAGGAGGGGTACCNAAAAAATTTTGACCCCTGTGACCTTGACCTTGAAGTAAGGGTCTGCGTTTAGGTTTCAAAATCTGCGTTTAGGTTTCGAAAAATGCTCATAACTTCTATGTCCCTTGAGATATAACCTTCATATTTGGTATGCATGTGTATATGGACTAGGCCTTTCCATACGCACACAAATTTTTACCCCTGTGACCTTGACCTTGAAGTTAGTGTCCACGTTTAGGTTTCGAAATCTGCGTTTAGGTTTTGAAAAATGCTCATAACTTCTATGTCCCTTGAGATATTACCTTCATATTTGGTATGCATGTGTATATGGACAAGGCCTTTCCATACGCACAAAAAGTTTGACCCCTGTGACCTTGACCTTGAACTTAGGTTCCGCGTTTAGGTTTCGAAATCTGCATTTAGGTTTTGAAAAATGCTCATAAATTCTATGTCCCTTGAGATATAACCTTCATATTTAGTATGCATGTGTATATGGACAAGGCCTTTCCATACGCACACAAATTTTGACCCCTGTGACCTTGACCTTGAACTTAGAGTCCGCGTTAAGGTTTCGAAATCTGCGTTTAGGTTTCGAAAAAAGCTCATAACTTCTATCAAGCGTTTATAGGGGGCATAAGTCATCCTATGGTGACAGCTCTTGTTATAATTGTAATCATTCTATTATTTGAATTATATTGTATTATTCAATTATCTGATTTATAATTTATCATAATACTTTAAATACTTTTAAGTAATTATATTTCAGACCATCATCATTTATATGATTAATTAAAATAAAAGTTGGAAATTATACCCGCTTGTGTTAACTACACAAACCCCAGGAAAACAACTAACAATTGTGAAATGCTTAATTACAATTAGCCGTCTGCTTTTGTTATTTTTTTTTCTGGAAATCTGTTTTTAGGGCATACAAAAATTCATTTTGGTAATTTATCTAAATTTGATGAGATAATTTGTGGAGTATTGGTGAAAAAGAAAAACTTATCAACCAAAAAAATACGGAACTAAAAATAGACGCTTTGTAATGGATATTGCAGATTGTTTTTAGTTGAAAGAGCGCCATTTCTGTTAATGTACAGAAGCAGGTACCTGAAAGAGTAATCATTCCTGACATTGTTATCAGCGAGAAAATGAAGGGAGATTATCGTTCATGACATTGTGCAATCTTTTATTGATATCCTCTCTATTTCCTTTTACAGCAAGGGGCCTCCCAATACAACAACCGTCACAGAGATTGTCTGGTGGTATTCAGCAACCCGCAGTATCCTAGCAACCAGGCCATGTTCGCACAGCAACAACAACAACAGCAGCAGCAACACTCGGTTCAACCATCTTCAATGTTTGGACAGCAACCTTCTTGCAGCAGTTCATTAAGACGCCAGCTCAGTATGGATGATTATAATATGTGACTCGTTCTGGGAAAATGGGTCTTAATGCATGTGCGTAGAGTGTCGTCCCAGACTTTTGCTAAGAAGAGACCTTCTTTAACGAAAAATACAATTTGAGCAGAAAATGTCCTCCATTTCCGTAGCCTTTGCTGACTCAAATCCAGGCTCCTATTTATACTGTATGTACACAATTTACATTAATTGTTCCTTGTGATATCATCTTGTACATATTAAATATTAATTATCCTATGTCTTAATGTTTAATCTAGAAACGATTCGTTTGGCAATATATTGCCATATATTTAGTTTCAACTTATAAATTTAAGCTGATTGCATTGAAATCCTCATGCTTATCGAGATACTCCCATGTTCATTTTCTAGGAGTGTGAGGAGAAAATCCAGAGAGCACTACCTGAGTGGACGTTGAACTCGGGATCTCATGATCAGACTATATATCCACTCTGCCAATGCAACCTTATAAGACTTCTTTTCTTTTGCTTAGGTTGTGGGTCGCACTGCGCTTTCCAGAGCCCATTTGCTTCCCAGGGCCTTGGCTGTGACCCTCTTCACATCTCGCCCAGCGCAATGTGTTTCCCTGGTCTACAGCACCGTATCTATGGCGACAACATTCGCTACAGAATCCTTGATGTTGACCTAGTACTCCCTGTAAGGTTAAGGTAAGGTTCAGGGTCACGTTGGTCTGAAAGGTCATGGCGATATGGACATGTTTGACAAGTAAGTGGGGTCTGTGGGCTTCGTTCCTTTAAAATTGATTGTTATTGCAAGATTTGTTTGAAATAGGAACAATTAAAAAAGAAAGAAAAATATAGACCAGTAGAAGTCATTACTATATAAACTGATAATAAACTGTCTATGTATACATATAAGCCATAATTAAGCATTACTTAATTGTTACCTTTCGTTTAAATAAGCAGTCAACAATTTGTGGGGTTTCATGCTGTTCAGTCTTTACGTTGACCTCATCTTTACTCAGTATGCCCTCTGATACCAGCAAGACCCAGCGTAACAGTTGTCACAGTCTCGATAGTTCAAAGTATTTTCTTTGGAGAACAATATGACTGAACCCAAAATCTATTAAATATCTGTAGTTTGTTTCATAAGTTTGACATTGATTAACTAAGTCCTTATGTTAAAGTATTGCAGTGAAGGAATTCAATTGAGAATCGTGATATCCAATTGCTTGTCCAATATGAAGTTTCAAAATGTGTACTTGTCTAAATATCTATATATCCCTATTGTTCAGTGAAATGTTGAATAACCCATCGCTAATTATCAATAACATATATTACATAAAAAATACCACATACGGATAACTAGCACAATATCTATTTTTTTAAACATAAAATAAACATGTTTTATTAAATTATTGATGTAGGAAATTGATTGTTCTACCTTAAAATTTGAATATTCTGGGGTCTTCACAGTTTTAGTTCAACAAATGTCAGGTTGTGTGTTTTTTCTTGGAAAAAAAATGGAAAGAATAAATCTGCGCCTGTCATGGACATGTTTTATTTCTCAGTGAATTCTGAAATAAAATGCAGTATAATTATAAAATCAACAATTATCTTTCCTTGTAAAAAAAATAGTAGTTTTTCATCGGCAAAGCTCACATGATAACCATTCAATTTTCTTTATTAAGTCAGAAGCTTTCCATTTCCTGCAAGCAACGTTAAATGGCGTGGAAATAAACATGATGATGTCATGCAGTGTAGCTTATTATGTTACCGGTTATACTGTGGAAATAATGATTCATAGTAACATTAATTTATTTCATGGCTTCTTACTGATCCGGAACGATGTGGATATAGAAAACAGGGGAGTGAATTCATATTTTGTTTCAGCAACACTCTCTGACCGTACATGGTAAGTTAAGAAGTTATGTGACTGCAGATTATTTTCTTTCACAGCAATGTGCCCCTAGATACAAACATCGTCACAGATCTCTCTCCAATGGCTTGAAGCTTTACACATCACCAAACTGCTTCCTATTAAGCTACCAGCAGTATCCATGCAACAAACCCATTATTGCCCAGCAACAGCTACATCAGCAGCTGTGGTCAGATCAGCCGTCAAACATGTTTGGGGAGCCTAGGCGCAGTAGTTTGTTGAAACGTCAGCTCAGTACCGGGGTATGGATAGTTTTTGTTTAAATAATATTTTGTTACGGAGTTAAGAATGATCATTCTGAATTTAAATGTTGTTTCTGCTTAATAATTGTTATTTGAGAAAGATAGTTTGCATTTTGGGTGAAAGGTGATATTGGAGGTATTTCATCTAAATATAGACTCATATTAAACCAATGCATCGCTCTCTTTATTCATTTAAGAAACAACAATATATTGATAAAGGTACTTAGAAAGCAATATATAAAGGCAAGAATTATAAAGCATTATAACTGATGAAATACGTAATGCAACAATACAAATAAGGATTTTGTAAAAAAAAAACTTATTCTGAAAAAAGTGCATTGTGAAACAAAATTTACTAGTCTTATATATGTATTTAAACTTGCGTGTATGTATTTAATGTAACACTTATACAAATAAGTTATGTTGTACAACATATTAACACATAAATATTTCACCTTGCCTCTGTTCTACCACCTCTCAGAGCAGATCAGCGGGCTGTTATGTCGCAGCACAACAACTCAAAGGGATCCATGCGAGGTCAGCCCTCCCACCAGTGCCATACCCATGACGATTAAGTCCTCCAACTCGCCCCAGTACTCACATTGGTGTCAGGGAAAGGTTCAAGGTCACATGGGCTTTGGTGGCCTTTGCAGGTTTGTCATGTTGGACTGAAGTGATGGGACATTTTCCATTTCAATATATGTATCCCGGAAAAAGCAACTTTTTGGAAAAAACCACTAATCTGCTGGTACAAATAAACATGACCCATTTATAATCCTTTCAAAATCACACACCGTATCAACCGTTATTATTGCAATGAAGCTATCATTGGTTAATATAATGGAGCAGCGTTGTTTGTACCGGGATGATTAGTGGGTTTTTCTAAACTCGTGCCTTTCCGGGATCAGTCTATTAAGATCTTATTGCAATTATTTTATCTTTAATAAGTCAATAATAAAAATGATTGCAATAAGGAAAGGAATACTTATGCTGATGTTGGACTCTTGGATATTTTGTGTTTATTTAGTGTTGACATTTATGGAGTTTTAAGACAAAAGTGGAATGTGAGCGCATCTGTGAAATGGTTGCCAGCACTTATTCTTAGAAGACATATGAGTTTTCAAAGAATATATCGCCTTACACAGATGTTTTTATAATCCGTGATATTTTTCTAATATCAAAAATTATCATTTTCTGATATCCCATCCTATATTGCCAAATTGATGGTTTGACTATAAGATATTTGGAAATGAAGAGGTGAAAAAGAAACAAACACTTTTATACTTCAGTTTTTATTCACCTAAATTATTTTTTATTTAACCAACAGCCCCAGGATCATCATGACTGTTCTTGTTCTTTGCTCTCAGACCCTTTGTTAAAAAACAAACAAAATGACAAACTGAAGTTAACAACAATTCATGTTCCTTTTTTCAGACACCAATCAACACAATCAAATCGGCCAATCAGAAAGACAGCCTGTTGCATCAGTTAGTCATACCTTGGAAGATCAGTTATAAATAAAATTTAAACACATGCTACTTCCTAAGTGCCTGCATTGGTCGTGTTATAGCCTCGCCTTCTGTTGTGAACAATTTACAATAATGGGAGATCTCATCTTGGAATTGTGGGATGGTTCGGAAACGAGTGGCATAGTTCGAAATGAAATTGCAGAATGACAAAGCATAACAAGTCATGTGGCCAGCCATAAAGTTGTGTGGCATGCCACATTTCGGCATATGACCAGTAAATACATTTTATGTGTTATGGGCGTTATAATGCCAGGGTTCTCAATAACGTTTGAGCCAACAGGCCCGAATGTGAAACCAATAGGCCTTCTAGGGGGGTCCGGGGGGTATGTTCCCCCTGATTTTTTTTTAATTGAGCACTTAATTCCTGCATTTTGGGCCAGCTTATGGCTTTTTTAGTGGTCAACCAGGCACTTAAATTTGAGCATTTTTGTGTGCATTTTATTAATTTTAGCATCTTAACTAACAAAAGATAAATGGAAAAAGCTCTTTATTACTTTTGTAAAATTTTAACTCAACATGTGATGAACAGAACGTCAAAATATTTTACTGCTTTTTGACCGATTCCAATATGCGCCTTTTCATTGTTGTTGTTGTAATGCATTAAGGGAGATAATAAAGCGATGTCTTTGCTTCATAGCAAATAGGAGCAAAATTACCGAAAAGACACGCAAATTTCGAAAAGTCAATTGCCAATTTTCAAATCTGAGCGATTTTCAACCGGCCAAAATCTGATTTAAAACGGCCGATTTGGCCGGCGGCCGGCTCTTATTGAGAACCCTGTAATGCTGTCAATGATTTGATGTTAACGAAGTCAAAATAGGTAATACAAATTAAGTGAATGTTACTTGTTAAAAGCAGTTATATAAAGAATTATTTTAAGCCAAAAAGAAGTAAGTCTTTGTTACTACTTAAGATTCTGAAATTATCACTCTTCATTTTGATCCAAATTTTAGAAAAACTTTAAATAAAGAGTTCGCATACGCTGACTTTATGCTTAAGCAAAGCTGTTTAAATAATACTATTAACTTGTACAAAATGTCATATTCATTTGACTTCTTTTCATTAAATAAAACATATTTCAGTATTGTTTTATCAGTAATATAGCTTGACATGCTAGTTTGTCTTTAAAAGAAAGATTAAAAATTGTAAAACTTCTATTTTAATCTTTCTGTATTTCAGTCTGTATACAATACTTATTAGTTTGCTTAGAGGAGTCAGTATTTTATCAAGAATCGTGTGTAGTCACGTAAAAGTTAAAAAGCAAAATATTAATTAATTACCACAAACTTGTTTTATCTTCTGTAAATTGTAAATTCTGTATTGACAATTGGTATTATTATTAAATATTAACACAATTTGATCATATTTTAAAAGCTGTATACATGTTCAAAACGCTGATAATAGACAAAAAACCTATGTTGTGATCATTTGAAGGAGGATTGTTTGAAATTAATACAATTTGAAAGGTTATCTTAACTAAAATTGATAACTTTTGTTTAATGATATGAAAAGACTATACTTCTGTGGAATGCTTTCAATGTATTCATTTATTAGGATGAGATTATTCGTGAATACTAACCAACGTTATAAGTGTTAATACTTAATGGTGGATCACACACTTATTACTAACATGCTCATCTCTAGTGTAGACGTTTGTATTCGGAGACAATAGTTAATGATTCTTTGTATACACTGTGCAGGCTCGTATAGAAACCAGATTTTAATGTGCGTAAATGAGTGATATAACTTGACCAAGATTTTGAAGTCACTATATAATACAGGTATATAGTATATATATATAATTTGTGGAACCCCCTGTTTGATGTTTTACGTGCATCTTTTAGATGCAATACAATAAAAATAACATTGTTTATGTAAATGCTCATATGTAACTTGTAAGATTTTATAGCTATATCAAAATAAAATATTTTGGAAGACAAACTTATATTAAGTTATAGAAACACATTGTTTTATACGATACGTTTTACATATCCAATTCAAATGTAAAAATATACTGACAATATGTTTGATATGTAGGACATCAGGTCAAAAAATATTAATATGTGGACATTTGGAAAACAAGAACATATCAAGGGAAAGCAATGTGATGTGCTTGAAATTGTCAATAACTGCAATTTTAATTCATGCTTATTTATTAGTTTAGGTTCAATTGAATTCTTATTGCTCCACAAACACTTGTGTATTTGTTATAACAAAATTCATATTGAATAAAATTTGTAAAAAATCAATTTGATAGAATGACAATAGAGTGTTGAATTATTTTTGTAATTCTGACTAATATTAATGCATGTACTGCACAATATGTCACTTCAAGATATTCATACACTTTTATAATAATATTACACTTGCTTAGTATTTGATACTTGACATATAACTGACGCTTTAAAAGTTTTACACATATCTTAAAGCCAGACTTCCCCATAAAATCTGATTTTTGTATTCAAACTTGATTTCAAATCAAATGTTTTTGTCTGTTGTTCAACAATTAAATAACCTTTGTTTATGTACATTTTATGTCATATTTCAATTACATATTATATTGATATTTACAGCGAGAACAAAACACACATTTTATTTTAATTTGTATCATTTTTAGCTAAAATAAAATGGTAACCATAAAAAACAAGTGTACAAATGATAAGTATTGGGCTATATTGGTATGATTCATTTGTTCGTCCAACACCAACGTGACATTTTGCTATGGTAAGGCTCTGTTGTATAAAGTGAATTGTATGGAAATAGCTCCAAGGCCTTTATGAAGAGCCTGTGTAACACATCATGATCTTTGGCTTATCAATTGATTGCATCATTTTGTCTGACGTGTGTCAATATCTTCAAAATCAAAACATTACTGTTAAGTGAATTTTAATTATTCATGTTTAGGTATTTCTCTAAACTGTACAAATGTACGTGTTAAAATAACTATATCATTATTTTACTGTCTGTGTAATTAAATTGATTATTTTCTATAGTTTTTCGTCATAACTGTCAATAACTGTATTGTGTTTTTTTTTAAGACAACGCAAATTATACTAATCATAGGGTAGAGTCAACCACTACTATAATCATTGGTTTGTTTGTAGAGGGATGTTATAATAATGTGTATGTATATTTGTTGAACCAAGTTTGTTGTTCCACTGTCGTTAATGTACATAGCTATCCCTTGAGTGGACATATTGTTGTACGTTGACTATTTGTTGCTATCAAAATAAAAAAAAAATATTTGTTTTCTTACTTCTATATTGCTTTTCATTATTTGAAAAAAGCCCCCCTCATCTGGGAGACACATACATTTTGTTTGTATGTCAGATAGTTCGCCGTCACACTTTAATTATGTTTAAAATCTTGAGAATCATTCATTACAGAGCTTTCATATTTAATGTCTGTACGGGTACAAGACCATTGCTGATTATGTGCTCAGTAGGTCAATGTCACAAGGGTCACATATTTAGACGTTAATAAAACTTATATACGAACTATTCGATTATATAAACGATATAATTGATACAACTTTATAGGATTGTTCAGCAACATCAGACAATGTCTTGAGTGAAATATTCACAGGCTTAGTCAATCAGAAAGTCATACTATGATTTCTTTTAGAAGAGTATTAATCTGTGAATGTTGTCATGCCTTCACGTTCAGGGGGGGGGGGCGAATGGGCATGTAGATGTGCCTTTGTTTATTATTATGGCCGACCGTCAGAGTTTTGTGTCGCACGTAACATAAAAGGTTCATTTGCTTAAGTGATGTAATTGTACATACATATTTATCAGCATGTTAGCATTTTAATAGTTTTGGGCCATGAGCTGAGTTAAGTCCCTCTGTCAACCAACAAATAAATAACAGTTTGTTTGGTGCATATTTTTTAAATAAGCGGGGTTATGAACCTAATTAAGCAAGTAAAATCACTGTTTAACTTTGTATGCATAAGTAAACTAAATAATGCTGCTTAAGTGATTAAACTCTACAAACATATTGACCAGCATGTGAACTGAAAGCACTTAGACAAACTATTTTTACTTAGGTCACGCGTAGTTTGAAAGTGTTCGAGTAATGAAACATTGAAATAATTACGTGGATTTGCGTTCCAATGTAGGTCAATGCATTTTGTTCGGCATTATCGGACTTGAAAGAAACTAAAGCAAAAATAGCAATTTAAACTTTAGTCGCATATTACCGGTACTCGAAAAGTAAAACATACACTTGAAGACTTTTCTAACGCATCACTTAACCATATCAATATAGCTCCCTTATTTTTGAACGGCTTGTGTTGAAATTTGGACCAAGAATAATTCATCACATATCTGATAATTCCTGAAAATTTCATTGAAATTGAAAACCAACAAAATATTAAACTTAACAAATTAAAAACGTCACTTCAAAAGGCAAATTCGCAGACTCGTACAACGTTAAATAATAACAATGTGAACAGTAAAACGCATAAACTTACACTTCTCAATAACTGACCGGCTTGCAACATGCCGATTAAGCCGTTTTGCTCCTGAATATTCATACGAGTCATATTGTTTTTCTTTAATTAATATTAAGTTTTTCTTGTGTAAAAACTTACCTAGAAAAATAAAATTGAAATTAAATTGGAATAACATGTATATTGCCTTTTACTACACTAGGTGATTTTTCTAACGCAACACTTTTAAAACTTACATATCTCAGTAATGAGAAAATATTTTTATTTAAAATTGCACATGTGATCATTTGACTACAATATGTGCAGGCTAACGATAAAATCATTCATCCGTGACGATCGGACGCTTAAGCAAGTGTGACAGGTAGCCTGTAAAATGCAAAGTGCGCGATTGCGCTCCTGAATATTCATACGAGCTATATTGTTTTGTAAATTAATTTTATGTTTTCCTTGTATAAGAATCCACCTAAAATAATTAAATTGAAATTAAACTAGAATTAAATTGCGTTTCAACATTTCCACGTGCAAAAATATGGAACCACACCTACTCCACGTGCTGAAGCGTTCAATCGTCACGGATGAATGATTTTATCGTGAGCTTGCATAGAATGTAGTCAAATGATCGTATGTAAAATTTTAAATCAATATCTTTACTCGTAACTGAGATATTCAAGTTGAAAAGTGATGCGTTAGAAAAGTCTCCAAGTGTATAGCGTGAATAAACTCAACATCCATTTTAATCCTCATGTGAATATCGGATTTTAATTTGTAAATTGTGTTTATTTGATATTTCAAGTATTTGTGAAAGGAGCCGGGTGGGCGAACTTTAAAAGTTAGAAGTATTTCAATATATGTATGCATATTAGTTTATTGGCGAATTACCTACCATTTGGAGTTCTGATGCATTTAAATTCAATCACGGAGACGTGAGCCCTATTTTCTATGTCAGCCAGTATATGCCCGATTTCTGCACGAATAAATACGTGGTAAAATAATTATTGTTTGAAATCGTATTTTTTAGCTCACCTGATTGCTCAGGTGAGCTTTTGTGACCGGTCTTTGTCCGTCGTCCGTCCGTCCATCCACATTTGTTCGTAATTAAACACTCTAGAGGCCACATTTATTGTCCGATCTTCATGAAACTTGTTCAGAAGATTCGTCCCAATGATATATCGATCGTGCTGGGTCAAAAACTAGGTCACTAGGTTAAAAAAAAGAAAAACCTTGTAAACACTGTAGAAGTCACATTCCATGCCCAATCTTCATGTAACTTTGTCAAAATGTTTGCCTTAATGATATTTTGGTTGAGTTCAAAAGTGGTTCTGGTCCGTTGAAAAACATGGCCGCCAGTGGGCGGGGCAGTTTTCCTTATTTGCATATAGAGAAACCTTGTAAACACTCTATAACTCACAATGTTTGCACAATCATCATGGAAGTTGGTCAAAACATTGGTTTTATTGATATCTCGGACGAGTTCGAAAATGGTCCAGATCGGTGAAAAAACATGGCCGCCAGTGGGCGGGGCATTTTTCTCTATATGTATATAGTGAAAACATGTGAACACTCTAGAAGTCACATTGTTGGCCCAATTTTCATGTAACTTTGTCAAAATGTTTGCCTAAATGATGTGTTAATTGAGTTCAAAAGTGGTTCCGGTCCGTTGAAAAACATGGCCGCCAGTTGGCGGGGCAGTTTTCCTTATTTGGCTATAGAGAAACCTTATAAACACTCTAGAAGTCACAAATTTTGCCCGATCATCATGAAAGTTGATCAAAACATTGGTTTTATTGATATCTCGGACAAGATTGAAAATGGTCCAGATCGGTGAAAAAACATGGACGCCAGTGGGTGGGTATAGTGAAAACATGTGAACACTCTAGAAGTCACATTTTTGGCCCAATTTCATGAAATATGGTCAGAACATTTGTTTCCTAGATACAAGAGTTGAGTTCGAAAATGGTTCCGGTCAGTTGAATAACATGGCTGCTGGGGGGGGGGCAGTTTTCTTATATTTATATAGTAAAAAAAGCTTGTGAACACTCTAGAAGTCACATTATTTGCCCAATCATCATGAAACTTGGTGAAAAGATTGGTTTTATATATATCTCAGATGAGTTCGCAAATGGTCCTGATCGGTCAAAAAACATGGCCACCAGGGGTTGGGGCAGTTTTCCTTATGTGACTAGAGAGAAACCTGGTGATCGAACATTATAGAAGTCACATTTTTTGCCTAATCATCGTGCAACTTAGTCAATTCATTGGTTTTATTGATTTCTCGGACAATTTGAAAAATGGTTCAGATCGGTGAAGCACACTTTTTAGCTCACCTGATTGCTCAGGTGAGGTTTAAGGATTGGTCTTTGTCCGCCGTCCGTCCGTCCACATTTGGTTTGTAAACACTCTAGCATTCACATTTCTCAAGCGTTCTTTATCAAAATTGCTGAAAAATCTCCGTAAAATTTGATAATGAGCAAAATCACATAATTAATTCCATAATTATTGCCCTTAGATTGTCCAAATTTTCATTATATTATACAAAATCCTTATAAACACTCTAGAGGTCACAATTTTGTTTCAGATTTTATTATTCTTTGTCATATTTATTTTTGTAAGCAAAGTTTGATGTTTGGTTAGGGGGGTCAACTCAAAATATAGGTAACCAGGTCAAATCTTACAAAAATAAAAACACTCCATGCGCCAGAGTTTTGGTTCAATAATGATGAAACTTGACCAGGATGTTTGTCTGGACAATATCTAGGTAAAGTTTGACATTTGGTAAAGATTGAATGAACCGACTCCTTTCAGGTGAGCGAACTAGGGCCATCTTGGCCCTCTTGTTTTGTTTGCCCAACACCATGAGGCAAGAGGAACTCCCAACTACTTATGAATAACCAATGATTATTTGAAAATATGCTGATTATTATTATTATCAAGAATTGTTTAAAATTGTAAAGGTATCGGTATGTCTCGTTGTAATGCAAAATATCGAGTTTTGTCATTCATCAAATAATGTGCAATAAAATTATTATCAGCATCATTTATTGAGACAGTGAATGCGTTTATGAAAGTTCCAAATACGTTCGAAAGAAAAACGTCTAAGTAATGCCTACATGTTTTACCGGAACAAGCGGTCCATCGCGGCAAGCTAACGTCGGTCGACCGGCGAGAACCGGAATGATTCGTATAATTTGTTTAACGCGGTCACACAGTTTCCCGGTGTCGCCCCGGTTGAAGCCGGTCAATAATCCGGCAGAGTCCCGGTCAACTCCGGACTAGCTACGGTTTATCTCGGTGGAGCCCCGGTTGTCGCCGGTAATGCCCAGATGAAACCCCGGTGAAAGCCGGCAGCATCCCGACAGAGCCCCGGTATACCGTAACTCCACCTGCACTCACCGGGGCTATACCGGCATCAGACCCCGGCAGAGCTACGACAACGCCCCGGTTTTACCCCGGTCGTCGCCGGTAATGCCCAGGCGGAGCCCCGTTAAATGCCAGTGGCGTCCCGGCAGAGCGTCGGTTTACCGATGTACCGTAGCTATACCGGGACTCTGTCGGCATTCATCGGGGCAAAACCGGCGACCGAGTCGTTGCCTTAGCTCTGCAGTGGTCTGTATGGGCCCCGGTGGAGCTGCGGTTTCGTCCCGTTTGTCACGGTGCCGTCCTGGTTGTTACCGGGGCCGCGCCGGTCGTTACCGGACCTTTCCGGTTGATCCAGGAGGTATTAAACATTTTAATACTTTCCCGGTGGAGCCCCGGTTGTTCCCGGTCGTCCCCGGTTCATACCGGTGGAGCCCTGGTTCATCCCGGTAGAGCCCCAGTTCATCCCGGTAGATCCCTGATCACGCACCGGGGCTACACCGGCATCATAGTGAGACTGGGCCTTTATGAAGAAAGTCAAATGTGTAAGACATAAACCTACGCTATGATGCAATCATTCATACTGTATAGAATGAAATCATAACTATGCTATCTATTGAATATAAACAGCAGTCTTATTTCATATATAAGCAAATATAAGTTTAGAAACATGGTTAAAGTTTCAATTGTTTATAAATTTGGTGAAGAATAAATTAAGCAGTGAAATTTAAAAATAAGAAGCTACGGACGTTTTCATTTACTAATATTAGCAAGCTTAAATGTCCAAGCATATTTTTAAAATTGGGCCCTGCGATCTATACCGCTGAACCGATTTTCCTCAGGAATCAGCATTCGCTCCTTTTAATTCTTCCAAGCGTTGATTCAGTATTAACACAGGTGTTATTGGTAATGCCATTTATGCGTTTTTAAACGGAGCACTCGTGTCAAAGATTAAGCTGTGACGTGTTTCGGGACAAGAGAGCTTCCATATTGTTATCAACAGTTCGTAACCACTAAACGTTAGCAAGTGCATAAGTCGTTTATAATATTCAATACACTATATTTTTTGTATATTTTTTGTGAAGTACGTATGGTAGTTGTATCTAGCGCTCGTTAGTTTTGCCTTGGTCAGTGGTGTTTTTGAAAGTTGTTTAAAAATATATACAAGATAAGTATTGATGCAAAGCATCAAAGGGCGTCGGGAATTTCAGTGTAAAAGGCACTCAATGAAGTAACATGGAACGATTTTTTTCTACTGTAAATATTAATATATTGGCCGATTATTTTAAACAAAATAGAAAAAGATACTGGTATAACCATTATCTATAATTTTGTGTTATAACCCCCAAATAACCATTATTTATGATGTTGTGTTATAACCCCCAAATAACCAATATCTATGATTTTGTGTTGTAACCCCCAAATATTTCATAGTTCATTTTATTTACATTGTTTCCGTTTTGACGATGCTGTTTCAGCATCGTCTAAGGTATGATACCATCAAAAAATTCTTCACAATGGCGACCTATGTAAAAGACTGAGCAAGTCCGATTGAGATAACTCGGTTTTTCTAATCGAAATACCTCGACCTCGTTGATTTTCATGGATAACATTCTCATAGCAGAGTTGTCGGTCGTGTTTCAACATTCAACAATGGCCGCCCCCATGAGAGTCTCGTGTCAAAACTTTCTTACAGCATACATTGGCTTGTTTCGCTATTTAGAAGCTGTCATTTATGATATATGAATTATTTATTCACTAAATCTCCGCTAATGACAACAATAGATGGAATTCGAAGGATATATTCGATGTGAATGAATCACTTTCTACAACAATGGCTTCGCCCATGAGAGACTTGATAACACTCGTGTCAAAACTTTCTTACAGCTTAAATCGGATTGTTTCGCTATTTAGTAATGCAACAATAAATGGAATTCGAAGGATATATTCGATGTGCAGTTCTCCAGCTAGGCCTAAATTGAAGGGCGCCCCGCCCTGCCCTCCCGAACCTCCGCCCTATCCTCCCGAACCTCCGCAATGCCAGAAATCTATATACAATTGACGACGTTTATAAAAAAAAAATATGATATGGAAGTTTAGAGATAAAAATAAATAATGAATATATCGGATGGAAGGAACACTAGACTACACTTGAATTATGATTTATTTTTCAATATTTTATGCACTTAAGTTTAGCCTTAGTGCGTATTTATAAGCATTTATAGACAGTGTCCCTCCCCAAAATCAAGGAATTATTACTTGTTATTTATTTGTGTAATGGTATACAATCAATTTGTGGTAGAATATTGGAGAAAAACATTAGAAACGAAACTTGTCAGTGATGAAATTTTCCATATGGTTACGGAAATTACCGATCGTCGGTTTCCGAAAAACAAGAAGTCGCGGTTTCTAAAAATATGATGGTTGTGCCCAAAGATTTTGGTGTTAATGAACATTACTGGTTTATATTTTAATAATTTCGATTCTCATTTGATTAAAAGGTGATTTCAAGGCTGATAAACTTGAAATATGCAAGCTATTCTTTCGTTTTGCATATGTCTGTCGATACATCTGTACAATCGGTAATTTCCGTAACCACTTGTTAAATTGTAGCAGACACAAGTTTAAATAAAAATTCTTATGTTTTACACAAATATTCTACCTCTTTCTTGCTGAAAACTAATACATGAATGATTTAAAAGTAATATTGCATCGTATTCAGCCAGGAACACTGTCTATGACCGCGAAAAAAACATAACAAACTTTTTGATTTACGATATTTACTTTCTAAATAGCTTGCATGCGGCATGGCATTGCATGTTCCGCAAGATAAATGTCTCGATTTTATTTACTGGATGATTTCGGACTGTTTCATCCAATCATAAAATAGCTTTTAAACGTAATGTTAAGCGAGATAATTAAGTACCACTTTTTATACACTGCCAAATTGTGACATAACGAGTTGCCTCCCTTGTTGGTTCATGCTACAGTGTATTATTATGCCCCCCTTCGAAGAAGAGGGGGTATATTGTTTTGCACATGTCGGTCCGTATGTCCGTCCACCAGATGGTTTCCGGATGATAACTCAAGAATGCTTAAGCCTAGGATCATGAAACTTCATAGGTTCATTGATCATGACTCGCAGATGACACCTATTGATTTTGAGGTCACTAGGTCAAAGGTCAAGGTCACGGTGA
>VMBQ01005616.1:7166-64463 GCA_007657795.1 Dreissena rostriformis | reverse complement strand
GTACAGGTCTGTCAAGACTATATAAACTGTTTGCTGAAGTTTCTTTAGCTATAGACTAGAGACTTACCAATTGAACTTTTAAGCAGAATTCTCTGAGATAAGACTGTTACCAATTGTGTTATATTGTTTTAAATTTATTTGATGTTGATACATAATCACCACGAATCGTCAAAAAGAACCTTTTAACATCTGAAAGTGATCTTTGAACCTTGTTATCATTTAGTGGTGTCCTCAGTTGACACGGTCAGTGGGAGGGGAAAAAAACACTCATTAACAATGTAATAAACTTTCATAAAAATAATGTATTTTATTATAGTTAGTTGTGTTTACGAAACGCATTAAGAATTCCAGCATTTTCTTCAAAAAGTAAACAATTTTCTTGAACCATGGCCCCAAATCACCTGTTTGACAACCGAAAAACCATGGGCGCAGCCATCTTAAAACAGCACCACCTAGCAGAGGCCGGTTACTCCGGCTACTTCCTGTAATGGCGGGCAACGAAGAACTTTTCTACGAGGTGAGCAAATAATCAACACTAGCCTTTAATAAAGAGACATATACATCTTCAATATACAATAAAATAGAAAGCGGATTTTAATTTAATATGATTTGTTTGCCATAATGCTTTCTTACATTATCAATAAAATATAAAGTTCACAATAAAATACGAATCATAGGGAATTACAGACTAGTTATCTCCCTTTAATGGCTTTATTTGTTTTCATTAATTCAAATTATTGGATACTTTTGGTTCTTGGCTAACACAACTGAATCTTGATGTTTCCTGTTCCATAAGGAATTAAAATATTCCCAAGATGAGCAGACTGATTCTATATATCTTGTTTATATTTGATGTATGCATCCTCGACAGTCCACGTTTCGTTACCCTGGTCACTAAGTTGGTGCTTATTGTAGGTGCTATAATCCAACTTAAGCTCGTTTCTTTCTTTCTATATAAAGTACCCGTAAACATTTCTTTTCCAATCAAGCAAAAATGCTAAAATTCTCTATAGGCATACCAAAAAAAAATCCGAAAACCAAGGAAAGTTGCGGGTGTTTCATTAAAAAATCTTTGTAATATAACTCTCCGGTAGTAAACACATCAAATCAATCAGTTGTGTGTGGCCTTAGTCTTAATTCTGGTTTTACAACACAGCGCATTCAATCAGTAGAACCAATTCAATTCCAGTGTATTTTTCCATTGATTTAAGATTTTGTTTTTTAACTTGATCTTTTTTTTTACTGAAATGAGTCATTAAACAGTAAATATTACGTGGGAAAAATTAAACATGGTCATCAGCCACACGGATGCGTTCCATTAACAAAGTTTTGCTTCACGAAATATCTATGTACAAAAAACAGGAACCGTCTTTCTAACGACACATTAGCAGCTTTAATTCTGCTGTTCCGCTCAGGGTTGTAAACGGTGAACACAAAAAATCAAAGATTATTGAAATTTTTAAACAATGAAAGAGAGTCATTGTTTTGTGTTTTGAAAAACAACAAGTTATTAATTGTGTTTGTTCTTTATTAGATTTTGTTCTTTATACCAACTTTAGTACAAAATGGTAATTTTGGCATGCCTTTAAACAATTATTTTAATGGGTATGTAAACGTTATTTCTTTCAGAATGGCTTCTTGAGGTATTATTGTTGTTGTTTTTATACTTGCAGTCATGTACAACAGCCATTATGTATGCAGTGATGTACAACAGCCATTATGTATGGAGCGGCTCTCTGAAAAACGGGCTTAATGCATGTGTGTAAATTATCGTCACAAATGAGCATGTGCAGTATGCGGACGATACTTTACATAACTGCATTAAGCATGGTTTTCCCAGAGGCCAGCTAATACCAGCTCATTATAGTTGTAATGTCTAAAAGTCCAAAGCTGCATGACACTTACAGTCGGTAAAATGGAACATAAGCATCATTGTTTCCCACGCTACCAATCATCCTATGATCCACAATAACTGGGGCAAAGTGCTCTAAAATAATTACTTTTTAAGAACTGACTGTCCAAGATTAAAACCATTACATTTTAGGCTTCCCAAAACTGAAAGGTTCAACAAATACTTATTAAGGCAAACTTTGAAGTTTGAGCAGTACTGCCATATACTTACCTAGAATATGAGTGCAATGTCTGACAGCTTTTGAATGGTGTCAAAACATTGTCCATGATCTGGTAAATAGTATTTCGGTCCATCAGATTTTGGTATGTTTTCAGATTGCTTGTTTGAAAATGAGCTTTCTATAATTTGTGCTAAT
Source organism: Dreissena rostriformis (assembly GCA_007657795.1). Lineage (NCBI taxonomy): Eukaryota > Metazoa > Mollusca > Bivalvia > Myida > Dreissenidae > Dreissena > Dreissena rostriformis. Next base: position 62,196 of record VMBQ01005616.1, on the reverse strand, counting down.
ATTTTAATGCAGTAAATAAAGCAACTTAAGATGGCTGGCTTGGCCAAAAAGATATTGTAAAACCAATATTCTTATTTGGCTCTTACTTGTGTCTTAGAACTAGATGTTAAATTGTTATTTCAAAGAATGATGATTAGGCCAAAAAAAAAAANTGTCGCGCGAAAGAATTACGTCAATATCTCCAAGGTCAAGGTCACACTTTGAGGTCAAAGGTCAAAAATGGCCATAAATGAGCTTGTCCGGGCCATAACTATGTCGTTCATCAAGGGATTTTGAAATCATTTGGCACATATGTTCACCATCATTGGACGGTGTGTCGCGCGAAAGAATTACGTCAATATCTCCAAGGTCAAGGTCACACTTTGAGGTCAAAGGTCAAAAATGGCCATAAATGAGCTTGTCCGGGCCATAACTATGTCGTTCATCAAGGGATTTTGAAATCATTTGGCACATATGTTCACCATCATTGGACGGTGTGTCGCGCGAAAGAATTACGTCAATATCTCCAAGGTCAAGGTCACACTTTGAGGTCAAAGGTCAAAAATGGCCATAAATGAGCTTGTCCGGGCCATAACTATGTCGTTCATCAAGGGATTTTGAAATCATTTGGCACATATGTTCACCATCATTGGACGGTGTGTCGCGCGAAAGAATTACGTCAATATCTCCAAGGTCAAGGTCACACTTTGAGGTCAAAGGTCAAAAATGGCCATAAATGAGCTTGTCCGGGCCATAACTATGTCGTTCATCAAGGGATTTTGAAATCATTTGGCACATATGTTCACCATCATTGGACGGTGTGTCGCGCGAAAGAATTACGTCAATATCTCCAAGGTCAAGGTCACACTTTGAGGTCAAAGGTCAAAAATGGCCATAAATGAGCTTGTCCGGGCCATAACTATGTCGTTCATCAAGGGATTTTGAAATCATTTGGCACATATGTTCACCATCATTGGACGGTGTGTCGCGCGAAAGAATTACGTCAATATCTCCAAGGTCAAGGTCACACTTTGAGGTCAAAGGTCAAAAATGGCCATAAATGAGCTTGTCCGGGCCATAACTATGTCGTTCATCAAGGGATTTTGAAATCATTTGGCACATATGTTCACCATCATTGGACGGTGTGTCGCGCGAAAGAATTACGTCAATATCTCCAAGGTCAAGGTCACACTTTGAGGTCAAAGGTCAAAAATGGCCATAAATGAGCTTGTCCGGGCCATAACTATGTCGTTCATCAAGGGATTTTGAAATCATTTGGCACATATGTTCACCATCATTGGACGGTGTGTCGCGCGAAAGAATTACGTCAATATCTCCAAGGTCAAGGTCACACTTTGAGGTCAAAGGTCAAAAATGGCCATAAATGAGCTTGTCCGGGCCATAACTATGTCGTTCATCAAGGGATTTTGAAATCATTTGGCACATATGTTCACCATCATTGGACGGTGTGTCGCGCGAAAGAATTACGTCAATATCTCCAAGGTCAAGGTCACACTTTGAGGTCAAAGGTCAAAAATGGCCATAAATGAGCTTGTCCGGGCCATAACTATGTCGTTCATCAAGGGATTTTGAAATCATTTGGCACATATGTTCACCATCATTGGACGGTGTGTCGCGCGAAAGAATTACGTCAATATCTCCAAGGTCAAGGTCACACTTTGAGGTCAAAGGTCAAAAATGGCCATAAATGAGCTTGTCCGGGCCATAACTATGTCGTTCATCAAGGGATTTTGAAATCATTTGGCACATATGTTCACCATCATTGGACGGTGTGTCGCGCGAAAGAATTACGTCAATATCTCCAAGGTCAAGGTCACACTTTGAGGTCAAAGGTCAAAAATGGCCATAAATGAGCTTGTCCGGGCCATAACTATGTCGTTCATCAAGGGATTTTGAAATCATTTGGCACATATGTTCACCATCATTGGACGGTGTGTCGCGCGAAAGAATTACGTCAATATCTCCAAGGTCAAGGTCACACTTTGAGGTCAAAGGTCAAAAATGGCCATAAATGAGCTTGTCCGGGCCATAACTATGTCGTTCATCAAGGGATTTTGAAATCATTTGGCACATATGTTCACCATCATTGGACGGTGTGTCGCGCGAAAGAATTACGTCAATATCTCCAAGGTCAAGGTCACACTTTGAGGTCAAAGGTCAAAAATGGCCATAAATGAGCTTGTCCGGGCCATAACTATGTCGTTCATCAAGGGATTTTGAAATCATTTGGCACATATGTTCACCATCATTGGACGGTGTGTCGCGCGAAAGAATTACGTCAATATCTCCAAGGTCAAGGTCACACTTTGAGGTCAAAGGTCAAAAATGGCCATAAATGAGCTTGTCCGGGCCATAACTATGTCGTTCATCAAGGGATTTTGAAATCATTTGGCACATATGTTCACCATCATTGGACGGTGTGTCGCGCGAAAGAATTACGTCAATATCTCCAAGGTCAAGGTCACACTTTGAGGTCAAAGGTCAAAAATGGCCATAAATGAGCTTGTCCGGGCCATAACTATGTCGTTCATCAAGGGATTTTGAAATCATTTGGCACATATGTTCACCATCATTGGACGGTGTGTCGCGCGAAAGAATTACGTCAATATCTCCAAGGTCAAGGTCACACTTTGAGGTCAAAGGTCAAAAATGGCCATAAATGAGCTTGTCCGGGCCATAACTATGTCGTTCATCAAGGGATTTTGAAATCATTTGGCACATATGTTCACCATCATTGGACGGTGTGTCGCGCGAAAGAATTACGTCAATATCTCCAAGGTCAAGGTCACACTTTGAGGTCAAAGGTCAAAAATGGCCATAAATGAGCTTGTCCGGGCCATAACTATGTCGTTCATCAAGGGATTTTGAAATCATTTGGCACATATGTTCACCATCATTGGACGGTGTGTCGCGCGAAAGAATTACGTCAATATCTCCAAGGTCAAGGTCACACTTTGAGGTCAAAGGTCAAAAATGGCCATAAATGAGCTTGTCCGGGCCATAACTATGTCGTTCATCAAGGGATTTTGAAATCATTTGGCACATATGTTCACCATCATTGGACGGTGTGTCGCGCGAAAGAATTACGTCAATATCTCCAAGGTCAAGGTCACACTTTGAGGTCAAAGGTCAAAAATGGCCATAAATGAGCTTGTCCGGGCCATAACTATGTCGTTCATCAAGGGATTTTGAAATCATTTGGCACATATGTTCACCATCATTGGACGGTGTGTCGCGCGAAAGAATTACGTCAATATCTCCAAGGTCAAGGTCACACTTTGAGGTCAAAGGTCAAAAATGGCCATAAATGAGCTTGTCCGGGCCATAACTATGTCGTTCATCAAGGGATTTTGAAATCATTTGGCACATATGTTCACCATCATTGGACGGTGTGTCGCGCGAAAGAATTACGTCAATATCTCCAAGGTCAAGGTCACACTTTGAGGTCAAAGGTCAAAAATGGCCATAAATGAGCTTGTCCGGGCCATAACTATGTCGTTCATCAAGGGATTTTGAAATCATTTGGCACATATGTTCACCATCATTGGACGGTGTGTCGCGCGAAAGAATTACGTCAATATCTCCAAGGTCAAGGTCACACTTTGAGGTCAAAGGTCAAAAATGGCCATAAATGAGCTTGTCCGGGCCATAACTATGTCGTTCATCAAGGGATTTTGAAATCATTTGGCACATATGTTCACCATCATTGGACGGTGTGTCGCGCGAAAGAATTACGTCAATATCTCCAAGGTCAAGGTCACACTTTGAGGTCAAAGGTCAAAAATGGCCATAAATGAGCTTGTCCGGGCCATAACTATGTCGTTCATCAAGGGATTTTGAAATCATTTGGCACATATGTTCACCATCATTGGACGGTGTGTCGCGCGAAAGAATTACGTCAATATCTCCAAGGTCAAGGTCACACTTTGAGGTCAAAGGTCAAAAATGGCCATAAATGAGCTTGTCCGGGCCATAACTATGTCGTTCATCAAGGGATTTTGAAATCATTTGGCACATATGTTCACCATCATTGGACGGTGTGTCGCGCGAAAGAATTACGTCAATATCTCCAAGGTCAAGGTCACACTTTGAGGTCAAAGGTCAAAAATGGCCATAAATGAGCTTGTCCGGGCCATAACTATGTCGTTCATCAAGGGATTTTGAAATCATTTGGCACATATGTTCACCATCATTGGACGGTGTGTCGCGCGAAAGAATTACGTCAATATCTCCAAGGTCAAGGTCACACTTTGAGGTCAAAGGTCAAAAATGGGCATAAATGAGCTTGTCCGGGCCATAACTATGTCGTTCATCAAGGGATTTTGAAATCATTTGGCACATATGTTCACCATCATTGGGCGGTGTGTCGCGTAGAAGAATTACGTCAATATCTCCAAGGTCAAGGTCACACTTTGAGGTCAAAGGTAAAAAATGGCCATAAATGACCTTGTCCGGGCCATTACTATGTGGTTCATTGTGGGATTTTGAAATCAATTGGCACATTTGTTAACCATTATTGGATGGTGTGTTGCGCGATAAAATTACGTCAATATCTCCAAGCTCAAGGTCACACTTTGAGTTCAAAGGTCAAAAATGGCCATAAACAAGCTTGTCTGGGCCATAACTATGTCATTCATTGTGAGATTTTAATATTACTCTCCACATTAATTTTGTTCACAGGCATTAGATGGCGTATCATGCCAAAGAATTCAAGATTTCAAAGGTCAAAATGGCCATAAATGATAATGGCATAATAATTCTTAAAAAATGCCATAAATAAGCTTCTCTTGTTTTGTGAGACAGCATGCAAAATATTCTGTGTCAATGCAGCATGTGGGGGTATACGTCACGTCAGTGACAAAGCTCTAGTTTGTTTTGTTTTTCACACAATTAACCCATATATCGACAAAGCAACATCGGGGAGCATCCATCAGTTTTACTGATATCCTTGTTTTATATCTAAAGTGTTCTCTTACACATCATAGCTGTTATGGTCATATATTTGTGTATAACTGTACCATCTTGTTTATTTCAGGTAGAAAAGTTACTTGAAAAAAGGATAAATGCAGAATCTGGGCGAATTGAATATTTGGTGCGATGGCGAGGTTTCACGGCAGAATGGGATACCTGGGAACCCCATGAAAACCTTGACAGTTGTGCAAGTAAAATAAAGTCCTTCGAGAAAAAGAGAATGAAGAAAAGATTGGCCACAGATCAAAGAGCTAAGAAGTTGATCCAAAAAAGTAAACTTGTGAAAGCAAAGAAAAATGTGTTAAAAATAAAACTGAATAATGGTCCCACAACGATAACTCACAGTAATTCACTCACTCCCAAACAAACTGTTGGAGGTGCAAGCCTACATGTAAGCCTAGAGGATGTGTTTAAAGCAGTACTTGGGGCTTCAAGCTCGGAGGGGCTGGTACTTACCCCAGGGAGCAAGAAACAGGCTTCAGTGCCAAACAGTGCACGAAAACGGTCTTTAGAAGGTCAACAGACCGTGACAAAACCAAAGAAACAGAAGTTAAGTTCACACAATAACAGTAGTTCTGATACTAAGGAATTAGAGACTATCTTAAGCAGCGATAAAGTGGAAGTTTTAGTACAGAATACTAGTCCAAAAAGCAAGTCTTTTGGTTCAAATTCAGGGAGTAAAGTAGAGTCTAAACCTGCCAATAAGAGTGCATTTAGCCCAGTTGTGAAACTAGATAAAATTACAAAGCATAGTAAGACTGCAGGTATTGACAATGGCGTTGAAACGTCTGTCTCCAATGATCTTGAAAAGAAAAAGGTATGGCAGCAAGTTGACGATGAAATTTCATTTACTAGTGATGATGACATAAACTTGTCAGACTTGGCACAAAAAACTGAAGAACTGAAACCTGCAAAGGCATTGAAGAAAAAATTAATTGTGACTATTAGCAAAGCGCCTTTATCAGGTAAAGATCATCATAAATCTGTTAATAATTTAGCCAGTGGGGAATTACCTGAAGTATCACGCCATCAAACATCGAACACCAAGAAAACTGCAAAATCTCAAAAACAAGGGACACCAAAGAAAACAAAGAAAGCACTTGAAGTCGCCCAGTCTTCTGATGATGATAGTGACACTCTTTATTACCTTGCAGAAGACTCCCGAAATTGTAGCCAAAATATAAAACAAAGCAAATCTTTGATAGAAAATGAGCAAAAGACTGAGCAAAATGGTCAATTAGATCATAGCACACATGTGAGGAAAGAAAAATCACAGGGGGTGTCTAATGGCAATGGTCGTTCTAAATTAACGAGTCCAAAGAAGCTGAAAATCCGACTATTGGACTCTAAAAAGCCTCCATTTAGTCCAGAAGAACAAGGTAACGTTTTGAAATTTACTGTATAAAGAATTGGTAAAGCAGTACTTACCGGTATATACAATGTATATTAAATGTTTGCTATTGGTTTGCCTTGCATAGTGTTGAAAGGATAATGGATTATTGGCACATGTACATTGAAGGTGTAAAATTAAATAGAGTAAAAGAATAACCTTACATAATTTTTATGCCCCCGGTAAGTTGAACTGTCCGTCAGTCCGTCTGTCTGTCCGTCCAAAAACTTTAACATTGGCCATAACTTTTGCAATATTGAAGATAGCAACTTGATATTTCACTTATTATTTGGCATGCATGTTTATTTCATGGAGCTGCACATTTTGAGTGGTGAAAGGTCAAGGTCATCTTTCAAGGTCAAAAGTAAAAAAAATATATATATATTTTCAAAGCGGCGCAAAAGGGGGCATTGTGTTTCTGACAAACACATCTCTTGTTGATGTTTAAAAATGGAAGTAGTCTTACAAAACAAATTGTGGCAGTGGCTAACTATTGTGTTAACTGAGTTCATCCATCTAATCAACTTTCTCTTGGCATTTTCTGTCCTTGGCTTCTTGTAACTTTGGCAACTTTGGCTTCTTGTAGTTTTGGCAACTTTGGCTTATTGCAACTTTGTATGCTGTATAATTTAAAGAAACGGAAAGTTATTTACACAGCGATTTTTTATGTCCAATTGGGAAAAGTACCCGTACCAGTCCAATTGGAATAAATCGAGTTGTGAAAACCTCAAAATTGGGAAAAATCGAGTCGTGAAAACCTCAAATTGGGAAATTGGTGTATACTTTAAAATTTATAACTAAGTGTTTTCAAGCTGTCAACATAATATTTACCTAGGTTCAAGCCATAGAGCTGCAAAGGGAAACTAACTAAATGTTGCATTTTCCAAAAAAAAAAATAATAATAATTTTTATTTATTTTTTTTCCTTAAATTGGGAATTTTTTGGACAGCAATTTTGAAAATTTGTATTTTTTTTCGTAATTGAGAAAGTGCCATTAACCGGTACTTTATAAAGAAGTAAAAAAATCGCTGCAGATGTGTGGGTTATAATAATGATAAGTGTTATAATTAAATCTTTGACATAGATATAAAGTTAATAATTAAATCTTACATTAATTACTTGCAAGAAACATATATAAGATTACAAAAAATCCTAAATAAAACAACACAAATATTTTATAACAATTATGTTAACAAACGAATTGCAAATAATAACCTTTGTAGCCATAGAATAATAACACAACAAAATCATAAATAAACATTATATAGTGCATACCGTGAACATTATATCCATATAATCGTAATATATATACATGTGTATATTACAACAAAATCATCGATAAACGTTAATTTGATCTTACTGTGAATATTGAAGTCATATAATCGTAACACATATGACAACATAATCATTGATAAACATGAATGAGTGCATAATGTGAACATTTTAGCCATCAGCATTAGCCGACAGCAAAATCATGGATAAACATTTGATTGTGCTTAACATGAACATTTAAGCAGTAGAATCTGAAAAGATATGACAACAAAATCATTGATAAAGTTTACATGTGCAAGTGAACATTTTAGCCATAGAATCGTAACACGTATATCAACAAAATTATCGATAAACATTAACAAGTGCATAACGTGAACATTTAAGCCATAGAAGAGTAACACATATCAATTAAATTATCAATTAACATTAAAAGTTGCATAACATGAACATTTTAACCATAGAATCATAACATATATGACAACAAAATCATTGATAAACATTTTTCATTACGTCAATGTAAACGAAAATCAGCATTATTCCAGAACAATGATTTTATTGTTTCCATTCATTCCCACAATGATCTGGTGATTGTTGGTGTTGTAGCAGACAGACTCTGGATTGCTTACTCCATCTTTCTGTGAAGCAAGAGTTGCCAGTTTCTTTCTCCCCTCGCGATCCACCTGTATGACCGTATTGGAACTGTATCCACATACAAGGACTTGACCTGCAGGTGTGACACATAAACCCCATGGTAGTTGTAGTTCAGGGTCAGTGAAGGTGGATATCAGGCTGCCATCTGTGGTCAGTGTGAGCAGCTTGTTCTGGGTGTTGGTGGTGACATAGATCCTTTCACCAGCAGGACTCAATGCACATTTGTACACTACAAAGCATAGAACATGTTACATATTAACAGATGAGCATTAAAGACATCAACACTAAACAAAATCAAAACATAATCTCATAAAAAGTTCATAAGTGTTTTAAATATCCAGTAGTGATTATATTTTATGTTTAAATACATGTATTAGTATATACATGTATTAACAATATGTTCAACGTGTTCAATATTCAAATATATTTACAAAACATTAACCTGTATTTGAACCTCCTTTATCCTCATAAAGCTTTTTCACAAGTGTCCCAGTCAGTGTGTAGTGGTAAAGAGCAGTGCCAGAGGTGATATACAATGCTCCCTGGAGGTGAGCAATTCCAAAAGCTTCATGTGGTAAATGTAACTTCCTCCCAGTCACCAGCTGCCCATTGGTCACAGAGATAAACTGCACACCGGCATTAAACAGAGTCACAGCCACCTCACCCGATGTAATTTGGCAAATGTCCTGTGAATAAGCAGACACATCACAGTAACTGGACACATTGTAATGGTGGTCCAACAGTTTCACCTTCTTATTAAAGTAATCTACAACAACGATCTGACCACTAGGCAGGCTGCAAATGCCCATAATGGAGCAAATCATACTTGGGTCACTTGATATTTTCACATTATGCTCAAACTTCCTCTTCATAGTCAACACCTGGTCTGGATTCATCTTCAGTGTGAGAGACTGCATACTGTGTACAATCCTCCCTAGACTAGACTGTTTAGACAGGTACTGCTCAATGTCAATGTTTGCCTGGAATACCATTGAACTCTGAACCTTTACTGGGTTCTCCTTCAGATATGACTCAGCCTCTTGTATTTTGTCCTGACATTTCCTGCTGGCTATGAAGTCCATTTCTTTCTTGCTCTTATCATAGAGGTCCTGTACAGCTTCACCTAGTTTTTGAAGTTCATCCTTCAGTCGGCTGCAGTTTTCAACATCTTTCTTAAGAGAGGTTTGCAATGTTTTCCTTATTTCATCCAGTCCTTTCAAAGTTGTATTTTCTAGTTCATCCAAAGCAGCATTTAATTTCTTACGCTGCTGTCTGATTTCTTGTATTTTTTCAGTATAAGATCCCTCCACAGACTGAATGCTGGCCTCTCGTGTTCTTGTAAACTGATTTAGGTTAGCAAGAATTGTTTGAATTTGTTTTGACAACTGCTGCATATCAACCGACAGCTTTTTAACAGATTCAGAAATTAGGGCCAAATTGGTACACTGTCTGAAATAGCAACATGGATCATAATTATAATTATCAATTTGTCATATTAAATACAGGTTTTCTTTTTGCCCGATTTATAGCCGAAAAACGGCTATATTCGCAATGGAAAAAAGAATACTGTTTTCCCAAAATATGCTAATTTTTTTGAAAGAAAGAAGTGTCTTTTGATAACATAATAATGATTTATATGATTTTGTTCTTTTAATTTGAATTATTATAAAGAGTTATATCTAGGGATGGGACCGAATATCCGAATATTCGAATATTCGAAAATCTGCCGAATATTCGAATTCAAAATTCATATTCGAATATTCTATTTTAATGCAAAGATACTTCCAAAAAAGTTATAAGTACATGTATAAAGTCGCAGTTTTGGTTTCCATTATAAGTCATTGCTTTGAAAACAGCTTCCATCGATGAACGAGATGATAATTGGCAGACGGGATGGTATAAGAAAAGGGACCAATCGTCAATTTACTATCAATTCATAGTTATGCAATATGTTCAAACTTTTTTTCTGAAAATCAGTCGAAAATGAAAGTAAATTTATGTAAAACATTTAAGTATATTGATAAACATTTAACAATCTGTGTTTTGACAGGTTTTTTAACCTCAGCGGTCAATTGTATAAACAGTGGTTAATATTAACTTTAGTAACTTGATTATCGCAGCTATTTGCATGGTTATGTTACCGCAGTATAAGTGTTTTTGTATAAACGATAGTAACTTAGTTGTAACCTAACCTCTGAAATTCGTTTACTTACCACAGTAAAATTACCAACAATTCAACCCTGGAAATGACGTCGTTTTCGCACAATTTGTCATACGAACATTGTCCAATATGGCCGCACTCTGGCACAAAAGAAATAAGCGAAAAAACGGGCTTAAACTTTTAGTGACCGAGAGGTGGACGTTTTTAAGAACTTAATGAAAGTATATCTTCATAAACTCAAAGCAAACCAAAGCGGACACTCGTTACCTAATAAGTTATAAGTCAGAAACTTGGTAAAAGACTTTGTTTAAAAACCCATTAAACCTCACAATCAACATCTTAATTTCGTAAAATATTTCGTAAAATAAAGTTAACCCATACAAAATCAGTATTCATTAAAGCAATAGCCAACATGTGAACGCTAGATGTGGTCTGGTAACATAGGTTTAACAGATACATAGTTACCAGACCAAATCTAGCGTCGAAATTATGGCTATTATATACGGAACACTGATTTTGTATGGGTNCTATACTGAACATGTAGACAAATGACCGAGGACCCTATTAAAAGTCTCGCAAAAAATCGCAATATGTGTGAATTGACAGTTTGACGTCATCAAAGAAAAACCGCTTCCTGTCTGAAGGCATGAAAAACACACTGTTCTCGCCGACAAAATTGGCTTCCTTTGTTTGGCAATCAACACGCTAAACCAATCGGGTGTTTATAACTCAATAGCAACCGTCGAAATATGTAACTGCACGTGCTTAGCTCCGCCTTTCGAATCTTTTACAGGGAACAAAGGGTGGAGTTTAACAGTTAATTGAACACGTGTTTTACGAAAGTTGAGTCCTGAATGGCCGTAATTACTGGGTCTAAGCTTTGACACGACAAATAAATCTATCTCGGATTTTCCGACAAAGGCCGATTTCCCAACTTTTTGTACAGTTACTAATAATGGCGTCCGCGTGTTTACGAAATTCGAAACACATTCAACTTAAATAACGGTGTCTTGTTAGATAATTACTGGATTTTATTTTTTTATTTTATTTTTTGGTATGCCCAGTAGCACACTGCTAACGCGGCGTTGCGCGGCGGTCACTGATAAGAACGGAAATCATCTGCATTTACCGACTAGGCTAAAGTAATACACGCCGCGGGAATTAGCGAACGCGGCGTAACGCCGAGCGTTTTATCGAGTTCACCTCGCTTTCCAACGCCGCGTGAACACTCGCTAGCAGAAAAAAACCCGCGGAGGGAGCGCGTTTTTTGGGGAAAACGCGTGGAGTGTACTGTAAGCCTTGTTCTGTAAAAAAGGGGGTTAAATTCATCTGCGTAAGGTGTCGTCCCAGATTAGCCTGTGCAGTTTGCAAGGCTTATCAGGGACGACACTTTCCGCCATTGCTAGATTTTTGTTAAGAAAATACTTTCTTTAAACAAAAAATATCATAAAAGCCGAAAGTGTCATCCATGATTAGCCTGTGCGGACTGCAGAGCGCAGAGCGCATATACAGAGCGCAGCCCATATGCAACACATATTCCATTGTAAAACATATGCAAATCATTTATCAGGCCGACCGATCTCCCCTACGCCGGTGTATACGACGGTGAAGCACACGGGCGACTCTGGGTCCCATCCCCTTATTGCTCGGCCCCAGTGGTTGATGCCGGGCGACGATGGGGTCACGCCCACTCCTGACCAGCAGGCCTGCCTGCCCATCAGTCCAGCATCCATGTCATACAAGGTGGGTAGAACTTCAGTCAATAGAGTCTACGTTTTCATTATAAAAGAAAGAAAATGGTACTGCAGTGTTCCAGCTAGGCCTTAGTGGGTTTTTTTAAATTTATTTTTAGACATATTATAATCTATTAATCTCTTAAAACATTGTCATTAATTTCTTCCTCATTGTAGAGATTTTATTTGCATGGTGTAATATAAATGGAAATAATTTATATAGAAAACAATTATTAATAATATAAACTGAATAAATAAGAATACGTCTATTTGTTGGATGAACTTTAATGGTCTCTATCAACAATGATCAAGATCTGAAAAGATAAGAAACAGTTTGAACTATATTAGTATAAAACCCTCTATCTCCCCCCAAGTCTTTGGGTAATTATGAAAATTAAAAGAAAGACTGATCTAATGAAACAAATGTCTTGTACTGTCTTAAGTAATAGATCAATTAAAGTGAATGAAAAAAAAACACTAGTCAAATAGTCCTTAAAGTATTTCTTCACACTAAAAGTAACATTGTGGAAGAAAAAGTCATGGCGAAGGATCAGATTCCATGTCATAGTCTTTTTGCCATGAAGGAACACGTCTCAAACGGGTTGAACGTCTAGGGGTAGGGAGTACTTCAGGGGCAGCGACATGTTTTTCGAAGGCTGGAGGTGGTGTAGGATTCTCACATGGTGACTGGTAGTTCGACTGATTTGGGGATCCATAAGCCAACTGACGTCTGGTGGCCGGGATTGTTGCAGATTTAGGTGTATCACGTGTAGCAACAGGTGTCTGTGCACGTTCATCTAGATCTGGTGTTCTCGGAATATCTGGTGCAATATGATCGGGTGGGGTATTAGGGCCCAAAGGTAGAGATGTGTCCTTTAGTTGGGTTGGTGGAGATCTGTTGAGTCCGATGTCCCAATCAACGGTCAGCCTGGACAGTGGTGCATGGACTGGGATGTACTGACGTAGAAATTTACGGTTACGCAGTGTGGCACGTCTGGAGCCGTCAACTCTAACAACATACTGATCATATTGGCGTACCTCTATGACAACGCCGGTTTTATCCCATTTCCGGGGGTAGTTGCCAATTTGGTTTTGAAGACGAACATGGTCACCGACTGCAAGTGGTGGGAGACGTTTTGTGTGCTCCGTTAGCTTCTCTGCACTTTGCATGTGTCTATTCCGGAGAGCTTCCTCTCTTGCCATTGCCGTGGAACGCCATGTCTCGTGCGGTTTGTACTTGCCAGGTGGGATAGGTATAAAGTCCCTTATGGGTCTGCCGAATATACACATAGCTGGGGAGAGTTTTGTATCCCTATCAGGTGTGTTGCGATATTGCAACATTGCACGTTGGAATTTGTCAGTGTCAATGTCCCCTGATGCACTGGTATTGTCCATTAGAAGGCGTTTGACAGTCTTCACACCAATCTCGGCCCGACAATTGCTATGGGGAAATGCGACGGATGACAAACGATGATGAACACCCCAATCTTTCAAGAATTGTCTTGTAATGGTAGCAATGAATTGGGGACCACCATCAGAAGCAAGCTCATCTGGAATGCCATATGTAACAAAGATCCGTCTGAGGCAAGTGATGAGCCCGGTAGCACCTTGATGTGATCTCTCGACAATGGGCCAGTTAGAGTACCGATCGACAACTACTAGATAATTATGTCCCTGGTAAGTAAAGTAATCAGCGCAAAGGCACTGAAATGGATATTCTGGGACAGTCGGTGGGATTGGCGGAGCACTCGGGTTTGACGGGGCATTTCGATTGCAGTGATTGCAACCAGAGCGAAGAGCGGTAATGTCAGGTGTTATGCCAGGCCAAAATACTGATGATTCTGCTCTTGCTATCATTGATGTTACTCCTTGGTGAGCAGCATGAAGTGCGTCAAGGACTTCATTTCTGAGTAATGGAGGGATCACAATACGGTCCTTATACAGGATAACACCATCTGTAACGGAGAGGTCATCTCTAAACTGAAAGAAATCCCTCAGTGCATCAGGCATTTGTGTGCGTGATTCAGGCATACCGTTCTCTATCAGGTCAGCTAGAACAATCATATCATCGTCGCTCGCTGTCATGATACGAACCCTCTCCCAAGTAACTGACTGTATACTGAGAGCGCCCAAGGTAGAAATGGCTGTTGATACATTTTCCTCTTCACCAGTATATGCGTGAGTGTCGTTCGTTCTGAGGACAGACAAAAGAGATGGTCTAGATGATGTGCGCGACAAATCAGCATTGACAGTGGCTACGTCATCAGGTAGGATCAGTTGTACAGGTTCGTTGACAGGATGGCGTGATAGACAATCCGTTGCACGATGCTTCACTCCTGGGATGTGAATAATACGGAATCTGTATCGCAGTGTCTTTTCCTTCAGATTTCGTAGGCGTGTATTAGAGATGTCCTCAAGGGCCCTGTCACTAAATATCTTTAGTAGAGGTTTATGGTCCACTGCTATGATGAGGTCTGGACAACCAAGTACAAAATACCTCGCTTTCTCTAGTGCATCTGCCACTGCTAGTGCCTCACCTTCTATGGGGGCATATCTTGACTCGGCCGCGTGAGTGAATCTGCTTCCCACAAGAGTGATCTTCCAGCCCATGGGACAGCAGAACGGCTTGATATCTGTGCATGAGCAGTGTTTCTGTAGTAGCCAAAAGCCAATACCCGTTTTGGACCAGTCTGTAGCTAAACAGGTAGTTTTGGCGGGGTCGAAGATCGTGACGCCTTTCTCTATCTGGTCCGCAATCACCCGTTTGGATTCCTCAAAGAGCTCGTTCAACTCTTCAGTCCACTCAAAGTGGGTATCTGGTTTGAGTAAGTCTCTAAACGGTTGCATACGGTCAGCCATGCTAAAGGCATACGAAACTTGGTTCACTAGGCCGAACCATGACCGCACATCGGTTAAATTCTTCGGGCTAGGAAACTGAAGGATTGCCATCATGTACCGTTGGCTAGGGCGGACATCATTTGAAGAAATTTCAAAGCCGGCAAATTCCACTGTATCAGAACCAAAAACAAACTTCTCTGGATTAAGTATGATGCCGTTTCTCCCGCAAACATCAAGCCAATGGACTGTTTGGTGGAAACTCTGCTCTAAGGAATCTGCCCATAGCAATACGTCGTCTACACATTTGGTCTTATTGGGGATTTCCGCAACAATCTCATCATAACGCCTTGTGTAACCATCACCTGAAGCAATATAGCCTTGTGGTGCAGTCTTGTAGCGGTATCTGCCCCAGGGAGTTATGAATGTGGTCAAATGACGGTCTTCTTCACATATTGGTACACTATGGTACCCATTCCATGCATCCAAAACGGTCTTCTTTTTGCCAGCTGGAACTGAGCGGGCCTGTAGGAATGGGGAAGGGGTATGGTGGGTCTCACGGGTTGCATGGATATTGAGCGCTTGAAGATCCACAGTACGCCTTGGTTTTCCAGTCTTCTTCGCACAGACGACCATCCTATGGCACCATGTAACAGGGTCTCCAATAGGAACTTTCTCAATAACACCTAATTGCACATCCTGGTCAAGTCCTTCCTTCACAGCATCCCTCCAGTGCAGTGGTACTGGCACTGGGGTATGATGAGCAACAGGTTTAGCATCTGGATCGATCATTAGTTTCATAGGCGGACAGTCCATAAGCGGTAGAGTTTGGTGTTCACATGTATTAAATGTGCTTGATCGATAGTATTTGAGCAGATAGTCCTGCAACATCTCACGAGATCCCTCGGATATTGGGAATGGTAATGTACGGGGCGGTGGGGGAGGAAGTTGTCGAGACGGACAACCACATGGAGCCGCACTTTGGTCATGAACATCGGCTGTGCAATATTGGAATGCAGACTGTACCTGTGGAAAACTATGTGGTATGATTCCAAGGTCAATACACGCCTCCCTACTTAGGAATAACTTGTCCGACGAATCTGTTACATACGTCATTTGCCGGGTTGTAACAGGAAGTCCAGTGGAATCGGTGCTGGAGATGCGAAGCAAGATTGCACCCAGGATCTTAATACCTTCATTATTGGCAGTGTGCATTCGCATAGTAACTGGTAGTAGATTTGATTCTCTTAAACCGAGGCGATGGATAACTTTAAGGCCTACTAAACAGCTCTGACAACCAGTATCAGCCATGGCAGGGACGGAGGCTGGGGTGGAGCGTGCATACATGTCGTCGAGATCAAGTTCAGTATAGTCTTCCAACACAGTGTGAACATTCACATTTATAAATGGCTGTGGCTTGGAACTTTGGCGGACCCAAGTGTCTGATAGAATGTCATGCACATGATGCTCGAGAGGTACACTATAATTACGCTTGCTAACTGTGCACACTTCACTACCGAGGCTTGTGTCTAAACAGTATGAATTGTCAAATAATGTACACAAGGATTCAAACAGTGCATTCTCATGATCTGTTCCCCTGGATTGACGGGCTCGTGTTGGGCGGTGGGAACTGTCCTTGCTGCGACACATGGATTCAGTATGGTGATCACGCTTACAATGTTCACAATTGTGGCCAAATGCTGGGCATTGAGTACGGCGAATATGTGCTTTACTTTGCTTCCCATGTCCTCGTTTACCACAATATGAGCAAACCTCTAAGTCAGACTGTCCCGATACTTTCTGTGTTTTCTTGTAGGTGCTGGCAACATTGACCGACTCTCGATCTAGCAGGCGAGAGGCAGAGCGTTTGCCTGCTTCCTTAGCCTCCACGAACTGAAAAATGTCCTCAAGGCTCATTTCCTGGTTTTTATCACCGAGGAGATCCATTTGGATTTCAGGGTCTGCGAGTCCTCTGCTTAACACATCGCGCATAATGGCTTCCGTATAACTAATGTCAATATCACACCCAGGGCATTTGATTAAATACTTGCAAATGTTTGCCTGACCCTGCAACCTAGCGCCGAAACCTCGCACAGTCTCGTCCCGATCTTGGCGCATATTATGTAGCGTGACGCGTGCCACCATCGTGTTTTCCTCCCGGACGGCCAGTTTACGAATTGCAGCAAGTACTTCAGCCTCTGTTTTATCGGTGAGGCTTCCACTGGCTCTTGTGATGTCCTTACGTAGAGGTTCGTCGCAACACTCAAGGAGTTGTATAACCTTGTCTCTACCAGTAACCTTTGTAGCATCGACATAGTCTTTCCAACGGCTTTGAAAATAAGACCAATCCTCACATGTACCTGCGGCGGAGATGGTTGGTCGTCGTACGCGTTCAATTTTTGCAACAGCTACATGGACAGCTGGTGGTGCAGCAGGATGTGCTGCGCTGTGTGCTGTTATGAGTGCTACTACGATCAGTGGGTCGACATCCGGAGTCTTGTATTCACAACCTGGGAATGGACAATGTACCTCTGGCATGGTTGTAGTATCTTGATCATAAATAAGAATACGTCTATTTGTTGGATGAACTTTAATGGTCTCTATCAACAATGATCAAGATCTGAAAAGATAAGAAACAGTTTGAACTATATTAGTATAAAACCCTCTACTGAACTGTTAAAGATTTCTTTAAAGTAGGAATTGCCTTTAGACTCACAATGCCAAGTGCAACATTACGAAATGGCTGATAACTTTTAATATTTTGGCAAATTGATTTCACTTAAAAAGAACATGTTTTAAGATTTGAAATATGGCTTGTTAGTCAGAGTAAGGTTAAGAGACCTATTTTTTTTAAAGAATGTTTAACTATTCAGGATAAGATACTGTTTTTTTTTCTTTAAAGAAATGGGCCATAACATGTGTTGCGAAGTTTTGAAGTGGGACATTTTGTGCAGTTTTGAGCTCATTATACCCCCACAAACGAAGTTTAGGGGGGTATATAGGAATGGGCTTGTCTGTCAGGTCTGTCGGTCTGTCTGTCTGTCCGTCCGTATTTGTTGTCTGCTCTCTAACTCAAGTTGTTTTCATCCATTCTTCACTAAACTTGGTCAAAAGTTTTATCTAGATGATGTCTAGGTCAAGTTCGAATATGGGTCATGCTGGGTCCAAAACAAGGTCATGGGGTCACTTAGTGCGTTTTCACATGCAAAATATTCTGTGTCAATGTGGCATGTGGGGGTATTCATCACGTCTGTGACAAAGCTCTAGTTTTGGTTTAAATGGCTAATTCTGAGAACATTTAAGCTTTTAGTATTATATAAAATGCATTTTATATTAGTTTCATGGTTACATATGCACAGGGATGGAAACAAATTTTACCATCGGTTGCCCACACGGGAAACCATATTTAGTATTTTGGTTGCTCGGCTCAAGACTTACGAGCCCAGTACCATGTACTTGCAAGATGGCTTTTTACAGGTGTACTGGATTATGAACGACTGATAAGCATCGAGTCATCTTTCCTATGATACCTCATGGGGCTCATAATCAGGCAAGACCACAATCAGTGAGAAAACTGAAGTGTATAAACACCACTGGATTTAGACAATTCTGGATGACCAAACAAATGTTATCATTAAATATAAAAAAAGACGTCCAGTTTGATATTCATGTTACATAAATTATGACATTGATGAAAAAAATAATAATATAAAAGTTGATACTCCCAATATTAACTGCGCCCATTTGATACTGTTTTATGCTAGTCATTCTTCTCTGTCTTAAAATAAAAATCCTATATGATGTACCGGTAATTAAAAAATACATATTTGTGTTATTTGTTTTACACGTACATATATTATAATATGTTTTGACTTATGATCAATCCATTGATGTTAGTACATGTTGTGTCATGTGTATCTAATCATTTCTTTAAATAAAATAATAGATAATTAAACAACATTGCTTACATGACATACTTTCTGCGTATTATGTTTTATTATGAGTCTGATTTGAATCACTTCTTAGGCCTAAATAAATGAACATTATTATACCCCCATTATCATTGGTAATAAGGGGCTATATAGGAGTCACTATGTCGGTCTGTCTGTAAGTCTGTCTGTCCCGAAAATTCATCCGATCTTCACCAAAATTGGTCAGAAGTTGTATCTAGATGATGTCTAGGCCAAGTTTGAATATGGGTTATGCCGGGTCAAAAACATTTTTGATCCACACTCACCAATTTTTATTTAATGTTTAGCTGCACTGAATTGTTTCAAGCTTAAAAAGCTATTTGCCCAGCCGGACTACCAACATTTGAAATGGAGTTGCCGGACAAAAATCTACTGTCCCCTGTATGCATCAAAATGATGCAAGGCAGGTAATTTGGAGGAGTCAATGGTGAAAAAAATGCAAAAATGCTTGCATCAAAATTTAAAAAGTAGGATTCTGCTTCAATTACACAATTATAATCCCTGATAAACTCCAGGTGCTGTTGGAGAATCTCCCTCACCAGTTGCATCCGAAGAAAAACGGAAAGGGTGGCCGGATAAGGGAAGCTAGCGATGTGGAGGACATAGAGCGACGGGTCAGCGTCCGGGCCAGTGAATGTGCCTTCAAGTTCAAGGAGATACTGATCAAGAAGTGTCAGAAGTACTCGCAGATTTGGCTTCACACTCACACAAAAATGAAAAATGCCTTGAACCCATTGGTAACTGAACTTTATTGGCTTTAATGTTTTTAGCTCACCTGATTGCTCAGGTGAGCTTTTGGGATCGGTCTTTGTCCGTCGTCCGTCCGTCAGCATTGGTTTGTAAACACTCTAAAGGACACATTTCTTGTCCGATCTGCATGAAACATGGGCAGAAGATTTGTCCCAATGATACCTCTATCGAGTTCGAAACTGGGTCATGCTAGGTCAAAATCTAGGTCACTAGGTCAAAAAAAAGAAAAACCTTGTAAACACTGTAGAAGTCACATTTCATGCCCAATCTTAATGTAACTTTGTCAAAATGTTTGTCTTAATGATATGTTGGTTGAGTTCAAAAGTGGTTTGGGTCCATTGAAAAACATGGCCGCGAGTGGGCGGGGCAGTTTTCCTAATTTGGCTATAGAGAAACCTTGTAAACACTCTAGAGGCCACATTTCTTGTCCTATCTTCATGAAACTTGGTCAGAAGATTTGTCCCAATGATACCTCGATCGAGTTTGAAACTGGGTCATGCTGGGTCTAAAACTAGGTCACTAGGTCAAAAAAAAAAGAAAAACTTTGTAAACACTGTAGAAGTCACATTGCATGCCCAATCTTCATGTACCTTTGTCAAAATGTTTGTCTTAATGTTATGTTGGTTGAGTTCAAAAGTGGAAGGTCGGTTGAAAAACATGCACCAGGTCAAAGCTTGAAAAACCTTGTTTATCTTTAAAAGCAAAGCACACAGCTTTGATATTTGATAAGTGACAAAGATTGTTCAAATTATGCCACTGGGCAAGCTCATTTCACAGGTGAGCGATCTAGGGCCATTTTGGCCCTCTTGTTTTTATAACCCCTCACACTTAGACAAGTTGATAACATTACTGTGTGTGTTCTGCTCATGTTCAATAAAAAAGTATTTGTGTGTGTTCACTATTTAATAGGAAATAAATTGTCAAAACACCGCCTCTTTTGAATCCCAGCTGTCATAAAAATCCTTGTGTTGATGAATGATTCAAACATTCTTTTTATAATTTGTGGTTTTGTTTATTTATTTTCTACTCTTTTTTTTATTATTGACTGAAAACACTACTTTTGTGACAAACTTTTACCTGGAATTAAGTTGATTTTAAACTTTATTTCAGGCAAATGTTTCATGTAAACATGAACACATGTGAACATTATTTGCTATAAACAGATATCAAAATGGAATATGCTTTGTATTGGAAAACAAGGTCGATTTGACACTTAAATTAGTTCCTCTGTTTATGTGGAGTTGCGAGTGTAAACAGTGTGGTCAGAAGTTGAACTGTGAGTGTTTAGTTTACATATGAAAAGGGAAGTAGTAGACTGCCTGGAGTTTAGTATTACCTGTATCAGGTATCATTTGTGCTGCCTGCAGGTGATGCAGGAGATAATGTCGGCCCTGAGTGCAGCCAAGTACGACGACAGCGCCGTGGTCATGCTCAGTGGACTTGGTAACGTGTTCTGCTCAGGGATCGACCTGCACTACCTCACCACGGGCGACAGGAAGGTGGCTGCAAAGGAGATGGCGGACTCTCTCAGGTAGGGACATGGTGGGAATGTGGTCTATAGTGGGACCGTGGTCTATGGTGGGACCGTGGTCTATAGTGGGATGTGGTCTATAGTGGGACCGTGGTCTATAGTGGGACCGTGGTCTATAGTGGGACCGTGGTCTATAGTGGGACCGTGGTCTATGGTGGGACCGTGGTCTATAGTGGGACTTTGGTCTATTGGTAGAATGCTGGTCTAGGCATCGGAAGGTTCCTGGTTCGAATCCCGTTCAGACCACGGAATTTTCCTGGGCAAAAAATTAATCTTGCTTTTCTCCACCCAAGAGTATAAATGGGTACCTGTGAGGGAAATAAGCGAATGTGCCGTGGCTGCATACTGAGCCGAATGTAAACGGACGACTTATATTCCAGTGATCGGGGAGTAAATGTCAAAGTCGGTTGAAGATAAGTCTAGTATCATAATCAGACTATAAACCCATGCATTTACCATTTACAATCATGTCTGTTCATATTTAACTGAATTGTTTTGAATTGAATTGTAAACTGAGTTGACAAGATATGTATATATTTATATGGAACTCAACGAAATCGTATTTTATGAGTGTATGTTTAAGATAAATGCAAATTTGAAATATGTATTGTCTTATAATTTTACGCTACTGTCTGCCAAAATGCTTTATTTCATAAAGGAACACAAATGAATTCAATTAATTTACAACAGATAATGAGATTGGCTGGTATATTTCATATGAAAAAATGGAACCAGTTTTAAGTTGTTCACCGTGGCATAGTGGGTATGGTGTCCGCCTAGCGATCGGGAGATCACGGGTTCGATCCCCACAGTAGGAGCATTCTTTAGATATCGCCACAAAGACACCAAGTACTGGTTCTAGTCTCAGGAAACTGACTCGAGAGCGTTTCAAATAAGCCTTAGGCTTTCGATGAAATCAAGCTAAAATATTTAGGTTTAAACTAAGCTGTACCCATTCTTCAGGGATTTAATCAGGAAATTCATCAGCTTTCCCAAGCTGATAGTGGCCGTGGTGACAGGGCCAGCTATAGGACTGGGGTCAGCCCTCCTGCCCCTTTGTGATATCGTGTACGCCAGCGACAAAGCCTCCTTCTACATGCCGTACGCGCAGCTTTCCCAGACACCCGAGGGATGTGCGTCTTACACACTGGCAGACACAGTTGGGTCAGCTATGGTGGGTACACTGCAGAGCAGTCTTTTTATGCCCCCTTCTTCGAAGAAGAGGGGGTATATTGTTTTTGGCCTGTCTGTCTGTCATTCTGTCCCAAAACTTTAACCTTGGTCATAACTTTTGCAATATTGAAGATAGCAACTTCATATTTGGTATGCATGTGTATCTCATGGAGCTGCAAATTTTGAGTGGTGAAAGGTCAAGGTCATCCTTCAAGGTCAAAGGTCAAATATATGGGTCAAAATCGCTCAAAAGGGGGCATAGTGTTTGACAAACACTTCACTTGTTTTCTCTTTTTTTTTTCGTTCAATATATTTTATTTTCGTCGTCAATAGATATGTAAGGGTCGATTGCATCCCACTCCATAACGTACATAGTTTACATGCTATATATGCATATTATAGCACATTTTATACATTTAACAATCAATCGCTTTTACATATCAATATTAACAATATCTTTTAAAGAAACAGTTCAATACTTTTTAAGTCACATATCACAAATACTGGAGAAGAGGTAAAAGTATTTCCGAGCAGTCTTAATCCATTGAGTGACTTTTCAGGATAGCCAAGCTTTTCAGTATTTATCTGCATTAAGTTCCCACTATACTTGTTATGCTTCCAGAATATCCTCCACCTTGTCCGTCTGAATTCTTATTTTGATGGAATAAAGTTTTCGTGGATGTGAAATGATTTCCCCGATAATCGTTTTCGTTTCACTTGATGTCCGTTCTTACGTTCATTACACTTTTTGTTTCCGCGCAAGATCTCAGACTAAAATAGTCGGAAATTGATGAAACTTGATTAACAAAAAAAATGTTCAAGTCAATGAAGGTTTAAATCTTTCAAGCATTACTTAAGCTTCAACCAGTGAAGTGAATATACTGACCTTTTCACGATATGAACATAAAGGAGGGAACAAATCTGTCATTTTAAGTCATAAAAGTTCAGCAAGTGTTTGGTTAATAAAATAAATTACCTTTTTAAAATATAGTCATAGAACTTATGTGCCATTGAATATGAAGTTATTTAATTACTTATGCAAATTCAAGTTAATTATAATCCAAACTGTACCAGTAACAAAGATACTGAAAGTGTAACAGTTTCTGAAGATACTTAACCCACAGGTCGGAACATTACATTTTCAGCACACGGTACATTTTGCTAACCAGTTTTTTCTACCATTTTGGGAATGGGGCCGGGTCCCTTTTGATTGGGAAAATCACAGCATTTTGACTAAAATTGGGAAATTAGTGATGGTGTTGTTTTGCTAACAAATGCTTCAAAATTGAGGATAAAAGTGTTTTCAATATTATATTTACCATGGTTCAATCTATAGGTCTGGATTGGATTGGAGATGAACTAAATGTTGAGATCTAAAAAAAAAAACTTTAACTAGGAATATTAAGGTCCCAATTGGGTAAAATATATATACTTTTTTTCCATTGGGAATGGGGCCGAAACCGGCCCCGAATTTTAACAGGAAAAAACACTGCTAACTTCCCTTGTGTTGCTGTAGGCCAATGAGCTGCTGATTGGTGGCCGGAAGATTACAGCCATCGAGGCCTGTCAGCTGGGCCTTGTGTCCCAGGTGTACTGGCCCACCAGCATGATGCAGGAGGTCATACCGAGAATACAGCACATGGCCCTGCTCTCAGGGAAGGTGAGTCGACAACATATGAGCCTCTGTATGGGAAAACAATGCTTAATGCATGTGTGTAAAGTGTCGTCCCAGATTAGCCTGTGTAGTCCGCACAGGCTAATCTGGGATGACACTTTCCGCCTAGACTGGAATTTCATTAGAGCCTTTTAAGCGATGAAAGTTATTAAAGTGGAAAGTGTTGTCCCTGATAAGCTTGTGCGGACTGCACAGGCCAATCTGGGATGACACTAAACACACATGCATTAAGCCCCTGGTGTCCCAGGTGTATTGGCCTACCAGCATGATGCAGGAGGTCATATCGAGAATACAGCACATGGCCCTGCTCTCAGGGAAGGTGAGTTGACAAAATATGGGAAAGCAATGCTTAATGCATGTGCGTAAAGTGTCGTCCCTGATTAGCCTGTGCAGTCCGACAGGCTAATCTGGGAAGACACTTTCCCCCTAGATGATGCAGGAGGTCATGCCGAGAATACAGCAAATGGCCCTGCATTCAGGGAAGGTGAGTCGACAAAATATGAGCAATGGGAAAGCAATGCTTAATGCTGCCATCTTGTTTGTCATGTGATTACCCCCTCTGTACGAATTGCTCATGATGAGCTATTGTGGTCGCTCTGCATCCCGTGTCTTGTATCGTACATAGTCAACTTTTAGCGAGTTACCACTCAAGAGGCTGACTTTTGACTCAGTCAGAATGTCTTCACAATATTTAGGCTGAGTTCGAAGTCAAATCTTAGAAAACCTTATTGTGGTGAATTTTATGACTGAACAATTAATGAATCTCCGTCAGAATATTTTGCTTGACAATATCTAGTCTAAGTTCAAATCTTGGCCAAGTGTGTCCAAAAACTAGATCACCAGGTCAAATCTTAGAAAAACGTTGTGACCACTTTTCAGGACACATTTATGATCTTGTTGGAAATTCGTCAGAAGATTTATTTTGACAATATCGAGGCCTACTTCGAATCTCGGTCACATGCCTCCAAATCCTAGGTCACCAGATCAAATCTTCAAAAACCTTTTTACCCCTCTAGAAGCCACATTTTTGACTTAATCTTCATGAAACTTGATCAGAATATTTATCTTGACAATATATAGGTTGAATCTGAATCTGGGTCATGTGCATCCCAAAAACTATGTCACTAGGTCCAATGTTAGAAAAACCTTGTTACCACTTTAGAGGTAAGGTTTATGACTCAATCTTAATGAAACTTCGTCATAATATTTCAAAGCCGAGTTTGAATCTGGGTCACATGCATCTGTTAGGTCACCGAGTGAAATCTTAGAAAAACCTTGTTACCACTCTGGAGGCCACATTTATGACTCAATCTTGATAAAACATGGTCAGAATGGGTTTCTTGACAATATTTGGCCAAGTTTGAATCTGGGTCATGTACCTTCAAAACTAGGTCACCAAGTCGAATCTTAAAGAAAATTGTTACCACACTAGAGGCCACATGTTTGACTAGGTCTTGATGAAACTCAGTCAGAATGTTCATCTAAACAATATCACGGCCAAGTTTGATTCTGGGTCTCATACCTCCAAAACCTAGGTCACCAGGTCAAATCTTAACCTTGTTACCACTTTAGAAGTCACATTTGTGTGCACACTCTAGTCATATTTATGACTCAATTTTTTTTTGAAACTTGGTCAGAATGTTTATCTTGACAATATGATGTTTGAATCTGGGTCAAGTTGGGTCGATAGCTTGATTGCCAGGTCAATATCCAACATTTGGTTTACAATTAACTTATGTGAGTGCTTTAGGGCCATCATGGTCCTCTTGTTCTGATGTATTTTTGAGGCATTGAGTTTAAACCGCTACAGAACCATGGTGTACCTGCATCAAAACAAAAGTTGTACATGTAACCTGGGCCCCTATTCACCAACCAATTCTTAGTCTTAAGTCTTAAATAAAGAACATTCTTAAAACTGTTGTGTTCTATAAATTCTTTATTGTTGAGTCTACCTTGAAATTCAACACCTCAAATCAAATCGTTCTTCATATTGAACAGTGTGCTCTTGACATAAGAACCATCGATAGCCTGCATCTATTTAAACTTTGAAGACAGATTTTTTGGGTCTAAGTCTATTCTTTATACTTAAGTCTAAGAATAGGTTGGTGAATACTGGCCCTGACATAAGTCAAGCCTCATAACTACTCAAAATCAACGAAAATTTCGTCCAATATTTCGTAAAATAAAGTTTTGGTACCATTTTAGTGTTTGAGTGTCGTATGAATAGATATATTTGCGGGAAATTAAAGGAATTTTTTGTGTCACAAAAAAAACAAAAAACATATCTTCAAAAATCTATGTCACCAGACACCATCCGGCGTTGAAATTTTGGCAACTGTTACAAGGAACACTGAGTTTTAGCTCACCTCATTGCTCAGGTGAGCTTTTGGGATCGGTCTTTGTCCGTCGTACGTCCCTCTGTTCACATTTGGTTTGTAAACACTCTAGAGGCCACATTTCTTGTCCGATCTGCATGAAACATGGTCAACAAACTAATTGGTTTATTTACCCTCGGGAGACTTTGGTTCTGAAACCATTGTCCGAGCACTCTGCTTAACATAAATACTCTGCTGTAAAAAGGCAGTTAAGAGCCATGATTGTGGTCAGCCCGATTTTACTGGGCTGAACCATATATACATAGGGACTTTGCAGAGTGGGTGCAGTGCTTTAATAAAAATCTAATTATTTAAAAATATCTTTACATAAGACTTAACTGTTTAAAAACGCGTTAAAAACGCTAAAATAACTCAACAGTGAAAAATCTATGCTTGCCTAACTATGCGGAAAAAGCAGCTTTACTATTGGCTAATAGCATTTTTAAAACATGGTGCTGATTGGCCGAAATTGCTTAATTTAAAAGACAAGTAGGTCAATCCTTTTTCTGACACAAAATTCAATTTCGTATCAGAAAACGGCTTGACCTACATAGAAGGGCGTTGACAATATAAGTTGGCGCTGATTGGTTGAAATTTAAGTTCTCACGCGTCATCATTTAGAATGTAAACATTGATGCACTTTTAAGGCAATAATTGATATATAGAGAAAATGGAAATGGACAATTGAAAGAAACACATGTCCTGCACTATATCAATAAAATGTTATTATTATTATTATACCCCCATTACCATTGGTAATGGGGGCCATATAGGAGTCACTTTGTCGGTCGGTCGGTCTGTCTGTCCCGCTTGTCCCTGCCATAACTATGTCGTTCATCAAGGGATTTTGAAATCATTTGGCACATATGTTCACCATCATTGGACAGTGTGTCGCGCGAAAGAATTACGTCAATATCTCCAAGGTCAAGGTCACACTTTGAGGTCAAAGGTCAAAAATGGCCATAAATGAGCTTGTCCGGGCCATAACTATGTCGTTCATCAAGGGATTTTGAAATCATTTGGCACATATGTTCACCATCATTGGACAGTGTGTCGCGCGAAAGAATTACGTCAATATCTCCAAGGTCAAGGTCACACTTTGAGGTCAAAGGTCAAAAATGGCCATAGATGAGCTTGTCCGGGCCATAGCTATGTTGTTCATTGTGAGACTTTGAAATCAATTGGCACATTTGTTTGCAATCATGCGAAGGTGTGTTGCGCGAAAGAATTACGTCTATATCTCCAAGGTCAAGGTCACACTTTGAGGTCAAAAATGGCCATAAATGAGCTTGTCCGGGCCATAACTATGTGGTTCATCAAGGGATTTTAAAATCATTTGGCACATTTGTTCACCATCATTGGACAGTGTGTTGCGCGAAAGAATTACGTCAATATCTCCAAGGTCAAGGTCACACTTTGATGTCAAAGGTTAAAAATGTCCATAAATGAGCTTGTCCGGGCCATAGCTATGTTGTTCATTGTGAGGCTTTGAAATCAATTGGCACATTTGTTCACCATCATTGGACGGTGTGTCGCGCGAAAGAATTACGTCAATATCTCAAAGGTCAAGGTCACACATGAGTTCAAAGGTAAAAAATAGCCATAGTTGAGCTTGTCCAGGCCATTACTATGTCGTTCATTGTGGGATTTTGAAATCAATTGGCACATTTGTTAACCATTATTGGACGGTGTGTTGCGCGATAAAATTACGTCGATATCTCCAAGGTCAAGGTCACACTTTGAGTTCAAAGGTCAAAAATGGCCATAAATAAGCTTGTCTGGGCCATAACTATGTCATTCATTGTGAGATTTTAATATTACTCTCCACATTAATTTTGTTCACAGGCATTGGATGGCGTATCATGCCAAAGAATTCAAGATTTCAAAGGTCAAAATGGCCATAAATGATAATGGCATAATAATTCTTAAAAATTGCCATAAATAAGCTTCTCTTGTTTTGTGAGACAGCATGCAAAATATTCTGTGTCAATGCAGCATGTGGGGGTATACGTCACGTCAGTGACAAAGCTCTAGTTTTGAGTACTTTGCTGTTGTTTATGTTTAAAAAATAGATAGGAAGAGAGAGATAGCCCAATTTTTATAGGTAATGATGTTGGAAACACATACTTTTGCGTAAGGCATCATCATAATTAGACCCAGTATTCAGCATATGCTGGACTGGGTTTTTTGGGAGTCTTTGAACTTTGTGATCTGTATTAAAGATGTTGTTTTTACATGGAATTACTATGAATTATACAAACTTGGTCAGAAGATTTGTCCCAATGATTCCTCAATCGAGTTCGAAACTGGGTCATGCTGGGTCAAAAACTAGGTCACTAGGTAAAAAAAAAGAAAAACCTTGTAAATACTGTAGAAGTCACATTTTATGCCCAATCTTCATGTAACTTTGTTAACATGTTTGTCTTAATGATATGTTGGTTGAGTTCAAAAGTGGTTCCGGTCCGTTGAAAAACATGGCCGCCAGGGGGGCGGGGCAGTTTTCCTTATTTGGCTATAGAGAAACATTGTTAACATTCTAGAAGTCACATTTCTTGCCCAAAACATTGGTGTTATTGATATCTCGGATGAGTTCGAAAATGGTCCAGATCAGTGAAAAAACATGGCCGCCAGTGGGCGGGGCAGTTTTCTATATATTTATATAGTGAAAACATGTAAACACTCTAGAGGTCACATTTTTGGCCCAATTTTCATGAAATTTGGTCAGAACATTTGTTTCCTAGATACGAGAGTTGAGTTCGTAAATGGTTCCGGTCCGTTGAAAAACATGGCTGCCAAGGGGGGGGGGGGTGCGCATTTTCCTTATATTTATATAGTAAAAAAAGCTTGTGAACACTCTAGAAGTCACATTTTTTGCCCAATCATCATGAAACTTGGTGAAAACTTTGGTTTTATTTATCTTTAACCACAAAGCACGCAGCTTTGATATTTGATATGTGACAAAGATTGTTCAAATCATGCCACTGGGCAAGCTCATTTCACAGGTGAGCTATCTAGGGCCATCTTGGCCCTCTTGTTAATTGTTTAACTTTATTTTACGAAATATTGTACATACTTTTCGTTCATTTTGAGTAGTAATGGGGCTTTAATGGAGGCATTTGCTGTGTGTGTCATATGCACCTGTGTTTGTTTTAGGTGCTGGAAACCACAAAGCTACTGGTGCGATCTCGAGTGAGGACCAAACTGGACCTTGCCAACGAACAGGAGTGTAACCTACTGGCAGAGAGGTGGCACTCCAATGAATGCCAGAAAGCCATAGAGACGTTCTTGTCTAATGATAAAAACTATGTTCTTTGAAGAATAAATGATCTCACTGTGACTTTTTTTAACATAAGGAAGAGACAAGAGAAATAAATGAGCCTTGCTGTATGAAAAGGGGGTTTAATGCATATGTGTTAAGCAGGGATCATATTTTCCCACAACATCAATCGGTCTGGATTTAAAATCGGGGGAAAAAGTATTCGAAAATTTACATTCGAAATACATGCAAACAAAATTCAGGTCCAAATCGGGACATTCCATAAAAAAAATTGTCGGGAAATTTGAGCAAAAAAGCAGGACACCTAAAACGATCAATCATGCCACCTTTACTTTAGTCAGTATACACAAAAACTCAAATTTTCTGCCCAATTTTGACGATACATGTGTTTCAGAAATTCATGAACACAGCGTTCTTTATTGTCCGGAATTTAACACACTCTATAAATTGAATTGTGGGGTTTCCCCGTGAGCCTCGACTTGACATCCAATCGGTACAGGGATAACCCCTTGAAAAAATGTAAATCGTGTGACGCGATGTGAGCGCATCAAGCACTTTTCTTATTCAACCAATCGTCAATTAACTCTAAATGTAGATTGATGCAATATGTTACAATTTTTTTTCTGAAAATCAGTCTAAAACGAAAGTTAATTTATGTGAAACATCGATGCGTATTGGTCAGCATCCAATTTGTTTGATGAACAAAATAGGTGTTTAAACAGGTTTTATGACCTTAGGTGGTATAATACACACGATAATTAGTGTCATTGGCGTTTATTTTTGTATGATACATCTTTCGATAGCAATAAGAGACCCCTATCATAAAAACACTGTGGTGTGAATGCCTGATAAAATCAATAATTTGCCGATAAGGTGTCAAAAACAACACTGGTCCAAACGAGTAGCAGAAGCGGGTTGTTAATTGGGGGCAATAAAGGGATTAGCGATGGTTAATTTTAGCCAGACTGAGCTTGAATAACGAATTTTATTGGGAACTTATAGACTTTACATCGATTTTTTTACGAATGTCGGGACAGAATCGGACCGACTGTTTGGGATTTTCAATCGGTCTTTCATGACCCCAATCGGTCTAGGACCGACAAAACCAAAAAAAATATGATCCCTGGCGTTAAGTGTCGTCCTAGATTAGCACAGGCTAATCAGGGATTACACTTTACGCTTGTCTTGTATTTTTTCATTCAAAGTCTAGTTCATGCAAAAAGTGACTTCTCTGATTAGTCTGTGCAGACTCCATAAGCTAATCTGGGACGACACTTTACGCACATGCATTAAACCCCCTTTTCACAGAGCGAGGCTAAAATTTAAATTTGCAGCAAAGTATTGTATTCCATTTTTAAACATTATTTATCTTATTTATTTGCAATGTTCCATTAAGAAATTTATTTTTATCAAGATGAATTTAACTCTCTGAATTTTACATATAATAATGATTTAAATGGAAATTTGAATGAGCACACCTGTATTTAAGAATTGCGTATGCTTGGACTAAATCTAAAAAAATATTATTGACTGGAAATAGCTTAAACACTATTGGCACTTTAATAATAATTTGGTTTTTAATTTCAGTGTTTTTTTTCCCGCTTTGTTATTGATTATATGAACTTTGTAATTGAAATGTGTGTCGTGTTCTGAGAAAATTGGGCATAATGCATGTGCATAAAGTGTCGTCCCAGATTAGCCTGTGCAGTCCGCACAGTCTAATCCGTGACGACACTTTTCGCCTAAACTGGATTTACGCTAAGAAGAGACATCATTTAAACGAAAAATGTAATAAAAACGGAAATTGTCGTCCCTGATTAGCCTGTGCGGACTGCACAGGCTAATCTGGGATGACAATTTACGCACAAGCATTGTGCCCAGTTTTCTCAGAACATGACACACGTGTGTACACATGATCTCGTGTGCACAACGGATGCACAATAATCTGTAGCATGGTATTTATGCCGTATTAATAATACCTCTGGAAAGCATATACAACATTGATTTGTTCTTCACCATATGATTATTTACTTGGCGAATTTGTATGTTTAATGTATTGTTGTTACCGATTTGTATGTGCACACGTAACAGACTTGAATGATCAATCATATGTAGCTTACAAATGTGCCACGCTCTGCGAAAAGTCCGCACAGGCTAATCAGCAACACTTTCCTCTTAAACTGGATTTTTGCCTAGAAGAGACTTTGTTTAAACGAAAACTATCATAAAAATGGAAAGTGTCGTCCCAGATTAGCCTGTGCAGACTGCACAGGCTAATCTGGGACGACTTTTTATGCACCTGCATTAAGCCCCCTTATCTCAGAGCGTGACTCAAATGTTTTTTTGTCATGAATTATCTGACAAGTAATTTCTTGTCGAAATACGAAATAATTAAAAAAATATTCATTGGTAATAATTTTCATTAATGACATGGACATCTACTTTCCTGTGAATGTGATATTGAATTTCTTTAACTGTTGTCAAAATCAATTTTCTTTGGGTGACTGATTTAAAATATCATAAGTCAGTCATAAGCTGGTTATTCATATAACAATTAATGTTTTAATTTTGCATGGGCGTAATATTTTATTTGCTTTTCATCATAATTTTTAACATATATACAAAATCTTTATTTTTTAATATTTCTTTCAATTTATGAACTTCTACACATTATAGTTATTCTCAGTTTATTTTTGTTACACATAGAATGTCAGACAATGATCATATTGAATGAAATTGGAATGTTTGATCTTATGTATTTATTTATTTTTAAGTGTTTTTTGTATGTTCATATTTTACCTGGGCCTGTATTCACCAACTCATTCTTAGACTTCAGAAAAAAAGAACAGACTTAGACCCAAGAAAAATGACTCTGGGGGCTGTAATTAAAGGTGCTTAATGCAAAGTCTTTACTTAAATTTTAAGCGATTATTTAATAATCTAATTGAAAGAATATTCTTTATTCTTAGACTGAAGTCGGAGAATTGTTCGGTGACTATGGGCTCCCAGTTCTCTAGTACTGCTGTGTGGTACATGCATGTTCCAATTATTAGTAGAAATGAAATTACAGTGGTGAAATATAAAATATTGATTGTAATATAGACAGTAAATTAAATGGTTTACCAGCATCTCTGTTGTTATACTTTGTTCAGTAGTATTCTGTATATAATGGTAATGTACATTTGTATTTGGAGGAGTATAGTGTACAAACCAAGTTGAAAGAGCCTATAAGCTAGTCGTGTGTCCACAGGGGTGTGATTTTTCCTCCTTTCAGCTGATTTCCTCTTTTTCAATGTCAAACCTATTTAACAAATAGTTACACACTTTGCTCGATCCATATAAACATTATGTGAACCCTGTGATCCAGGTATGGCATTTTCCTCCGAGGTGGTTCTTAAATCAAAGCCCTGGTTGAGCATATTTGAAATATGTGAAATGATTATGCACATGTTTGATCTTTGACCTTAAGTATGACCCTGACCTTTGCCTTAGAACACAGAACTTGCTCATGGCAGCCAATCTTCACATGGTGAACATTTGAAGTTAAATATTTGAAAATTGCATGATGAATGATGTGTTAGAGTCCGGACATTTGACCTCAAAGTGTGATCTTTGACCCAGGAAAACTGGACATTTGACCTCACAGTGTGACCATCTGACCCAGGAAAACTAGACATTTGACCTCAAAGTGTGACCTTTGACCCAGGAAAACTGGTCGTACAAGTACAACCATCTGCACATGGTGAACATTAGCTGTAGTTAATATAAAACAATCGATGATGAATGATCAAGTTGCAGTCTGGACAATCTGTATAATGCTCGAATGTTATATTTCACCTCTAAGTGTAACCGTGACCTTTTAATTAGGGAGTCAGGATTTACATGAGGCATATTGTCTTCTAACTGTGGACATTTTTTTTTTTTAATTTAAATTCCATGATCGTTGATGAATGACAAACAGTTTATATAGCCTATAATATTTGGTGGAGTAATGAATTCATGCAAATAAGTAAAATCATTACGACTGCTTTGTTGAACTTCAGGCAAGTAGGCTTAACAAAAAATGTATTTTGACATACATGTACCTGAAATCTGTGGCTGTGAATTAATTCAAGCTTGCAGCTCAACACACTTCAAAAGTTGTTTTTTTAAATAGTGGTCAGTTCACAATTGTAGAATTATATACCCGATAATTTCAATAAATGATGGAATTATTTTTCAATTCTTAGTGTTAAATTAATTTATAGATAAATTGTTTTTTTATGCATATAGTTGCCGCTTCGTCTGTCCGTGCGTGCGTGCCTCTGTGCGTCCATCCGGATTTTTGTCCGGGCTATATCTCTGCAACTTATGACCGGAATTCAAAGAAACTTTATGGGAAGCTTCACTACAAAGAGGAGATGTGCATATTATAAGCAGGTTCTGGTCGGATGATTTTTCACAGAGTTATGGCCCTTTGAAATTTTTCATTAACTGTACATATAGTGCAATTCTTGTCCGGGCTATTTCTCAGCAACTAATTACCGGAATTCAATGAAACTTTATGGGAAGCTTCACTACCAAGAGGAGATGTGCATATTATCAGCCGGTTCTGGTCGGATGATTTTTCACAGAGTTATGGCCCTTTGAAATTTTCCATTGTACATATAGTGCAATTCTTGTCTGAGCTATTTCTCAGCAACTTATTACGGGAATTCAATGAAACTTTATGGGAAGCTTCATTACCAACAGGAGATGTGCATATTATCAGCCGGTTATGGTCGGATGATTTTTAACAGAGTTATTGCCCTTTGAAATTTTCTTTAAACTGTACATTTAGTGCAATTCTTGTCCGGGCTATTTCTCCCCAACTACTGACTGGAATTCAATGAAGCTTTATGGGAAGCTTAACTACCTTAAGGAGATGCGCATGTTATTAGTGGGTTCTGGCTAGATGATTTATTTAGAGAGTTATGGCCCTTTGAAATTTTTAAGTTGCTTAACCATCCATCATATTATTTTGTCCAAAGTAATGCCCCTCAAGACGTTTCCTTTTATCTGAATATATAGCGCAATATTGTGACAAAAATTGTTTGGGGGGCATCAGCCGTCTCCGACGGTTTCTTGTTTTCCATTTTATTATGGCAACACTTTCAGAAGAGGTTAGGCCAACATGTCTGACTGTCTTTCTGTTGCATGTTTTAGTCATTTGTTACTTATTAATTATTTCTGCTACAGTGACGAATTTTAAGAAACAAACTATCCCATATGATTTCTTGTGCACCTCCATATATCATTTTGGACGTTTTTGTCATACCCAGAGTAATGGTCCTTTTTAAGCAAAAAAAAATGCATATCTTAACTTGTTATCCCCAGCCAAAGGCGGAGAGATATAGAATTGGCGTTGTCCGTCCGTCAACGAATTTGCTTGTTTTGCATGTAAAAATTGTGTTGCTGCTATAGGGATGAAACCTTGCACGCATTTTAACTAACATGTCAACTGGCACACCTTTATATTTTGGTTTGTTTTGGCTATTTATTTTTTGCCAAAACTTTTTTTTTTTTAAACTTATTTCGCATGTTACAAAGTATTG
The DNA here is from genome assembly GCA_007657795.1 of Dreissena rostriformis. Classification (NCBI taxonomy): domain Eukaryota; kingdom Metazoa; phylum Mollusca; class Bivalvia; order Myida; family Dreissenidae; genus Dreissena; species Dreissena rostriformis. Next base: position 26,858 of record VMBQ01005616.1, on the reverse strand, counting down.
TTGCTGAAACATAGCCAGCATATTAACCAGCATGAGAACTTGTACACCGCCATATTTTGGTGCACTATTTGTTCTACGTAACAAGTGTTATAGCCCCTTTTATAGATAAACATACATTGTTGAAATTGTGTGGCATGTAGCTGAAAAGTATTGCTGCTACAGTGATAAAACCATACAAACATATGTGAACTTGCATGTCTTTGAATTATTGTTCTTTTTTATGCCCCCAGTAGGTAGCATATAGCAGTTGAACTGTCTTTCAGTCTGTCCGTCCGTCCGTCCGAAAAACTTTAACATTGGTCATAACTTTTGCAGTATTGATGAGCAACTTGATATTTGGCATGCATGTGTATGTCACGGAGCTGCACATTTTGAGTGGTGAAAGGTCAAGGTCATCCTTCAGGGTCAAAGAACAAAATCCAAGGGAAGTAATAAGCTTTAAAGGGAGATAATTTCTATACCTGCCAAATGATAAATAGACATTTNGGGGGGGGGGGGATGCATGTCCTACGTATATATGTCTAGTTAAGAATTATTTGTAATTGAAACAATTTTTATCATCTTAAAATTCAAACACCTTTCTACAAGAAAAATGGAATTACAAATTTCAAAATCAGTGTTGTACTCAGATATGTACACCAATAACTGGCGGAAACAATCCATTTTTGACAAGTCATCACTGCAAAATTGTTCACCAGTGATGTGTGTTCTTTTGCTAGATCAATACCCTTTGGCCTTAAAGGGACTGTAAACCACGAAACCACGAATGACGAAAAGTTCTAAAATACCATATTTGTTTACAATTATTAGTTTAAATTGATTAAAATATCACGACTGGTATATAACATTACTTGAAAAGTTTTTTTTTTTATTTTTACTTTATTTTTGTATTTATTTATTTTTACTGCGTATGCATACCCAGTAAAAATAAATAAAAACAAAAATAAATGATTCATCGTCACGTGGTAAACTCAGGAATGCAAATTGTGCATGCGTAGTGAATTGTATATATTTTATATATAAAATGATCAATGTACTTGCGTTATTTATACATGTAGTGTGTATATCGTTATGTCACCTATTTTCGCGATGTACTTATATTACCGAATATACTGAAAATATGATTTTTTTTCAAGTAATGCTATATACCAGTCGTGATATTTAAATCAATATAAACTAATAATTGTAAAAAAATATGGTATTTTAGAACTTTTCTTTTTTCGTCATTTGTGGTTTACAGTCCCTTTAACAAAAATGTCAAGGTCGAACTGACAGTGCAATGGCCAGAGAGTTTGAATAACATAATTTGTCACGACATTAACATGGCTATCTCATATTCTGATTGTTCTGTCGTCCAACACACAGATTTCACAAAAACAGCTATTTTCATACCTTTATTACATAATGTCTACAAATAAATTAATCATAAGGGAATATAAATAAATAATACAAATAAGTTGAAATAACGTAAACAAGTAAACCAGTCACGTTCTCAACCACTATGCAACTTTCACAATTTCTACACAACTTTCACAATTTCTACACAACTTTCACAATTTCTACACAACTTTCACAATTGCTACACAATTCTCATGATCACTGCACAACTCACATAACTACATGTATACCTATCTAGAGATCCATACAAATCTCATTAAACTGTAGCAAAATATACTGTGAAACAAATGAAACAATATATGTATCCCAGATAAATAACCTTTTGGAAAAACCCACTAATCTGCTGTTACAGAAACAGCTGACCCATTTATAATCCTTTAAAAACCAAACACCATATCAACCGTTATTATTTAAAGTAAGCTATCAACGGTTGATATAATGGACCAGCGTTGTTTGTAACAAGGGATTAGTGGGTTTTTCTTAAGTCGTGCGATTTCCAGGTTCAGTCTATTTGGCAAATATCACAGATAAAATGTCTACCACTGAACTGCAAGTAATCTGCAGTGTCAAAATGTCTCTTTTCCAGCTCACTTTTTATCATCACCACTACCTTTGAAAAAACATATACAATCCCACTTCATTTGTTTCCATGGGCAAGTTCAAGTTCAATGCCCCTTTCTATTCATGTACGAGTTAAACAACATTTTCAATAAAAAAAATTGAACCTTAATTGATGAGTTAACAACGGTAAATAATTTAAATAAGTAATCAATCTACATGTATAGAAAACCAGAGTTCAAATTAAAGATATCAACAAACACAAGATTTTATTGTTTTGTAAAAGTCCTGAAGACATTTTAGTAGTATACCAGCCAGGGTATTGCTCATTTTGTTTTTGTTTTGATAACTAAAGGGTCTTCGAAACTCAAGGTCACTCTCTCATGTTTACGCATCACAGCTAACGGCAGGCGGAGGTTTTCGGTTACGACCTTCGGTGGCCAGTTTCTGCCTGAGTCGCCGAACTTCATTCAGCAGACTGATCTCTCGTTCGTCAAATCCACGTCTCTTGGTTTCCAGAGATACTGAAAGATGTCCAGTCAATTTTCTATTTTGTATTAGTATATGAGTGTTTTGTTAATAAACTTCTTTGCTTGAAAGGCACAAACAACATTGTCAAAAATAAACATGGTAGTTAGTTCAGAAAAACTTGTCCCACTTGAATAACAATACCCATCAAAAGAATCTACAAGACTTCTATTCAACATTATTTCTTTTATTAATTTTAAAATTAATTTAGCAAATATGATCAAATGTAGCAAAAACAGATTCGAAATTTAACCTGAAGTACTCACATTGTTCTTGGACACCAATTGTTGAAAACTTGACCTGGTGATCTAGTTTTTGATCCCAATTGAAGAAGATTAAAAACATGGCCTTCATATTGTGAAGTAACATTCTCACCAAGTTTTTCATCAATACTGATTCATAAATGTGAAAGGTAGAAAGGTAACATTTTTTTATCAAGCTCGAGTCATAAATGACCCGAGAGTGGTAAGAACTTCTTTTAGACCTAGTGACATAGTTTCTAGACGCACATGACACAGATTCATACTTAGTCTAAATGTTGTCAAGATAAACATTCTGAAAAGTTTCATCAAGACTGAGTCATAAATGTGGCCTCTAAAGTAGAGTTTTACTAACATTTGATCTGCAGACCTAGTTTTTTGACACACCTAACCCAGATTTGAGTTCGTCCTAAAAACATTCTGACAACGTTTCTTAAGATTGAGTCATGAGTCATAAATGTGGCCTCTTGGAAGGTAAAAAAGTCTTTCTTAGATTTGACCTGGTAACCTTGTTTTTGGAAGCAAATGACTCTGATTCGAGTTAAGCCTAGATATAGTAAAGATAAACATTCTGACATTATTTCATGAAGATTGAGTCATAAATGTGACCAGCATCATGAAAAAATGGGTCTTATGCCATATGCCGCCAGTGTAGCACCAGACCAGCCTGCCCATCCACGCAGTCTCCTACCCTGTATCCTTATGAGATCACAAAACCTCGCATGACTTTATGGCAGACAGGGTAGCTCCTGACCAGACTGCACGAATGCACAGGCTGGTCTATAGCTACGCTAGCTGCATATCGCATAAGACCCATTTTCGATGATGAGGCTCATACTTGAGGTTGCCATAGCATCAGTGTCCGTGGTAGACAATGACTCGAACGACTTTAGAAGCTCAGATCTTGTTGTCCCATCCAGATAGGACTGACCCAGTCTTGACCCTGCAAACCAGTCAAGGTAAATTGCTCGTTGTCTACATATGAACCTCGCTCTATGAAAAGGGGGTTTTAAGCATCTTTAAGTGTCATCCCAGATTAGCCTGTGCAGGACTGCACAGGCTAATCTGGGACGACACTTTACGCACATGAATAAAAAAACTTGCACAGAGCAAGGCTCATCTATGTTGTTTAATGGTATCATGTACATGTATATGCATATAGTTTCACAGCAGGCAAATATAGTCAACAATTTATAGAAGTATAATGCATATAAAGGGGGGCCATTAAAAACTAAGGATATACAACAAGAGACATGGACAAGCTGACATGTACAAACTACAAAATCAATCACAAATGGAGATTGTTACATACCAACAATACATGCTAGTATATATTCTATAAATGGCAATACATGAATTGAATTTAAATTGTTTCAACAAATGTTGAGGGAAAGTTGAAATATAAGTGAATAAAACATCTGAAAAGTCCATATACAGGGCAGAATAAATATGGATGTGGCACAAAACTAAGATTTTAAAGATAGAAAAGAGTTAAAAGATTTGTGACAAAGCACTAGAAAGGACCGTAGCTGGTCAAAATTATAAGTTGTGAAAAAAAAAAAAAGTCTATGGCTAGCAAAAAATTAAAAACAATATGTGACAAATCACTGAAATTATCTATATCTAGCAAGGAGTTAAATTACACATGTAAATTTAATACAGATAATGTCTGGGCCTTATTCAAACTGGCACAAAATCTCTGTTCCCTTACTGTATGTGGAGTCGATGGCATCCTCAGTGAGATCCCGACCGTGTGCCTGGCCCCGCTCTGCCTCTGCAGCAACAAAGTCCAGCCTGCGCGCGTGAGCCTCTGTGGCCTCCCTGCGCTGCTCAGCTAGTTCCTCCGCCCCTCCATCCTTCTCATCCAACTGTAAGAGGCCATAATAGTTTGTTACATGAATTTTTATATATGAGCCGCACGCTGTGGCTTAACCCTTTGCATGCTGGGAAATTTGTCGTCTGCTAAAATGGTGTCTGCTGAATTTCTAAAATTAGCATTTTCTTCGATTTTTTTCAAAGAATACTATCGGAATAGCAAACAGTTTGGATCCTGATGAGACGCCACGTTCTGTGGCGTCTCATCTGGATCCAAACTGTTTGCAAAGGCCTTCAAAATCTGGTTCCAGCGCTCAAAGGGTTAATACATGTTTCTAACTAAAGTGGCTTATTAGGGATGATTTTTTCCCTTTGTATTGAATTGTTCAAGAAAAGGAAGTCTCTTCTTAACTAGAATACAGTTAAGGTGGAAATATGTTTTCCCTGATAAGCCTGTGCTGACTGCACAAGCTAATCTGAGACAACACTTAACGCAAATGCATTTAAAGCCCGTTGCCCTGAGGGAGGCCTGTTTTCTTTAAGGTCCTTAGAAAAACAACTTTGGTCAAACAGAACAGTTAAAGTTATGCTTGATGTACTATTCCATTTCCACGTAAAAGCATGTTGAGGTAACAGTGAACGGAGAGGTAAATTGCTCATGCTATGTCAAGGTAAGTCCTCTTAATTTTATTTTGCTGGTAAGGTGGACTGACAGTAGACTGATTCAAGGAGAAGGGGATACATACCCGCTGTTCCTGACACTTCTTCATCAGCCCATGGACCTCATGTTCCAGAGACCTGTTTTCTGCACATTTACGGGAAAGCTGAAACAAATACATCACACTTTACAATGAGTCAGTTAACTGATATATGCTTAAACCTTCAAAGAAATTATCTCATCTTTAATTTTGTGAATGTCAAACATGACAGTTTTAAAGGTAAGTAAAGTAAACATTCTAGCCCATATGGAGAACTAAAGTTAAAGGATCAAAATAAATTTAACAAAAGGAATGATAATTTTAAGTACATAAAGAATTTTAAGTAGCCAACATTACTTATTTATAAAATAAGATTTGAAGATATGCAATGAATGCCTGAAATGTAACCATAAAAATAGCAAAAAGAAAATTTTAGCCACCCTGACAATGTGGAAAAAGGCCTTTAAACAGTAAGCTTCTTAGGGTAAAATTAAATTTAATATTATTCTGTAAACTAATGTACAGTTTGTGTTACATTAAATAGGTTTAAGTAGTAAATTTAGATGACATGTTTTACAAATAAACAGTAAAGATATCCGTAATCAGTTCTTTCATGGAAACTTTGATGTGAACATGTTCTCTTGAGTGCAATTTTGTGAATACCCTCCATGGCCTACTCTACCCTGTCATTTGCAACATAAGATCATTAATACATACTGAGCAAATTTACATACATTTTGTTCACAAAATATCCAAAATGATAAGATTTCATATGGTAAACACAAAGAAAATGTTTTTGAGCCAGGGTAAGTCCTTCCACACAGTGTCCTGTGTACCTTTCCAAGATAAATAGTTTAACATGGCATGCTGAACACAAGTACAACCTTGTGCTGACCACTAAATGTCACTCTGTGTACATGCACATTTGTTGCCTAAAAAACTTTGAAGTGAAATGTTTCCCTTGGGTCCAACTTTGTGACCCCCCCCCCCATAGCGGTGCCGCATGCACATGTACCTGGACGTTCCTGACGTCTCGCTGCAGGTCCTCCAGTCTATGCCTGTACTCCACCTCGTTACCCGCCCACACGTCAACGTTCTGCTGGGAGGCACGCGCTAGATTCTCCTCCATTGTCTGGGAAACATCAACACAAAACATGGCTACATTCAGTAATAGCTGTGGCACCAAACATTGTTATCTTCTGATAACCGTGTATGGAGCGGTTAAGGAAACAAGTCAAAGAATCTCTAAATTAATGCAATTTTCTGCAAAGATTCATTTAATTTCGTTAAATCCATGTCATTTTTTAATTTACAGTGTTTTTAACTACGCAAAGCCAATATTTCCATACACACCCGCAATAAACAACCACAACGCGCGTGTTAACCTTGTATCGATACTTCACACCGGAAAGGGAGAGTGCTCGATTACAATAGGCACTACGCCAACTTAACTTGAAAATTTGATTCACTGAACTATTAAAGGGTTTGATATAATAAACGTCCAATCAGAACAGGGGTATTCTCACTGAACACGCATATATCGCCTGACACGGTGTGCGCACACTGCTCTTATGCTAGAATCTATAATATTTTTTTGAAAATCGAGAGACAGTGAAAGTCACTTGTTTTGAAATGTTGTGTTACCACTACAGTAGTGCAGTCGTCTGCTTTACTTTGCAATTTATGAGGACATTTTATGAAGAGGACCAATAAAATGTATAGAATATGGATAAATTTGGATTATTTTAGTTGTAGTAAGATTTTGCAATTCAATTATATCTGTTTATCCACATTTTGGTTGTGTTTGAATTTATTTTCAAGCGTAGTAATGTAAGCGAAATAAAATACTTGGAGCGCTTGCGTGTGACGTCATAATGAAAGCCGCGTTCTTAATGAAAACAAAATGATCTATATCAGGAGGTGCTCTGTATAAGGGTATCATATGATATATTCAATAATTACTGTGGCACATTTTTTTTTTATATTAAGTAATAACTGTGGCACAAAACATTGTTATATTCAGTAATAACATATTGGCACAAAACATTATTATACTCAGTAAAAACATCGGCACAAAACATTTTTATATCATGTGATAACTGTATCAGAATTAAACACAACATGTGGTGTAAACAAACATAAGAAAATCAACACATGTGTGATCCTAAAATGATACTCGCTCATGTTTCTAAAAAGAACAAAATTAAAGTTTATTTAATATCCAGTGATAGAACACTTAACAAGTCCAGGTGATAAATGTAACTGAGTATCATACAGTTCTCATTTCCATGGCTAAAAATATTGTAAAGATGAGGCTGGAATCGTAACCATGTTTGTGTATCATTGTTGTATACTGAACAATAAACCACACAATGGCTACTCAACAACTCATGATGACCCCTTCATGGTTAAATTCCTATGAAATCATTGTTTATTGGTGAATGATTTGAGTCTGGTTCTGGGAAAACTGGGCTTAATGCATGTGCACAAAATGTCGGCCCAGATTAGCCTGTGCAAACTCAGGTACTACACTTTCGGCCTTAACTGGATTTTAGCTAAGAACGGACTTCCTTTAAAAACATACAATTTAAGAGGAACGTGTCATCCCTCATTAGCCTGTGCAATCTGCACAGGCTAATCTGGGATGACACTTTACGCACAGGTATTTAGCCCAGTTTTTCCAGAACGAGGCTCCAACAATTTACCAATATGATATGATTTCTAGTTCCTTTTCATGGGAATTGAACCATGAAGGGGTCAGCATTATTTGATTAGTATTTTACAAGCATTTAGTCTGTTTTTTCCAAAGCAATGCTCATTTAACAAAGAAAAGTTTCAATCTACCTTCCTAGCTTCCATCTCTCTCTCTCGTTCCGCGTCCTTCAGTCGCTGCGCTATGCGGTCCTCCAGCTCAGCCTGCTTGCGATGCATGTCCTGCTCCGTGCGAAGGTGGTGGGACGACGTCGCATACTCACGGAATAACTCCTGCAATTAAAATTGAGTCTCAGTCAGTGAAAAGGGGGTTAAATGCATGTGCGTAAAGGGTCGGCCCAGATAAGCCTGTGCAGTCCGCACAGGCTTATATGGGACGACACTGAACGCTTTTATGATATCATTCGTTTAAAGAAAGTCTCTTCTTAGAAAAAATCCACTAAAGGCGGAAAGTGTCGTCCCTGATTTGCGAACTGCATCGACACTTTACTCACATGTATTAAAACCCTTTTTCACAGAGAGGCTCAATTAAACGAAATATTAAGTATTTATCAGCACAGGGCAATGCTTTCTGTTAAGCAAAACTTGTTCATAGAGATCACTGAAGCAGATCGCTGATTCAGATCAAAACCAATAGATATTTAACACAGTGTGTGCCTCTTAAATACAACCAAAATAAGAATAGTTGCCTGTCCCTAATATGTTGAGCCAAGTGTCAATAATGCTTGTAAGTTTTTAAAAAGCTTCCCCAAGCCCATGTTTGAACTTTGACCTTTTAAGTATGACTTTGGTGCACATTTCTGGTAAATTATTTTCCACTAGATGTTTTTGCCTGTTAAAAAAATAACATAAGAAAACAGATTCATTCAGCCGGGTTGTTGATTGTGAAGACTGTGCAGGCTGGGTACCTGTTCAAAAGGTCGCCTTGGCGTAGTGGATATGGTGTCCACCTAGCTATTGGTAGGTCACGGGTTTGATCCCCACAGTGGGAGCATTCTTTAGATCACCCCAAAGACACCAAGTACTGGTTCTCGTCCCAGGAAGAGGACTCAAGAGCGTTTCAAATGAGCCTCAGGCTTTCGATGCAATCGAGTTAAAACAAATAGGCTAAAAACTACCTGTTCAAACATCTTCTTCTTCAGTTGCAGCTCCATGTTGCGTATCTCAGCCTCCTCAATGGCCTGTTCTGTCTCTTGATCCCTCTGTAATGCCTGCAATGAAAGGAACGTTTTTTTTCTTTTATACCTAATGATAAAATATGACATTTCTGCAGTGAAATAACAGCAGTGAAAAGAACAGAATTGGTCTTTTCACCGGTGAAAAGAACAAATTTTCAGAATTCCTTTTTCTATTTTTAAATTATCATATCAAGATGTACTTCCCTTGTTTATATCCTTGTTTATATTTTTTCTATGATCACGAGTGAAATAAAATCGATTATCCACCGAATCCAACAAATTATCTTTTAATTTTATGCATTTTTTTACCGTTTATTTACATGGTTAAAGAGTTTAACTGAAGAATTACCCTGGAATAATGACGTCATTTCGTCAACAAAATGACGTCATTTCAATGTATTAAGGAACGCCACGGGAGAGAGGGTCACTTTTCAGCTAAAGGGAAATTATAATTAATTATTTTCTTGAAAAAGGGGCATAAAAGAAACAGAAAATTTGTTCTTGTCAGTGAAAGATTGTTTGTTATTTCACTCGTGATCATAGAAAAATAATATTTTCACTCGTGGCTGCGCCACTCATGAAAATTTATTTTCTATGATCACTCATGAAATAAAAAACGATCTTACACTGACATGAATAAATATTATAATAGGCTTTGTTTTTAGTTTTCACTATAAAATTGTCAACGTTTGTCAAGATTTTAATTTTTTTTTTAAATCAAACACCATAAAATATTATTAAAATATAATGGAAAGCATGGATTTTATTTACCTTTATTATAGCAAGCAAGTTGAATTGTTTAAAGAACTCTATTATATACTAACAAATTAACATGTAAAAAACAAAAACTGTCCCAAGACAAGGCGCTCACTTTTCTACCTCTCTGATAGTATAACGTACGTTTTTTTGTCAATCACTTAATATAATGACCACAAAGACATACCATATTGGTACTTGAAATTAAACATCTGAAGTAGTCATATTGAATATGTAAAGTTGAAGATAAACATTCATAAATTAAAACAAGAAATGTGACCATGTAAAGAAATTAGATTCACAAATTTGTACCAATTTATTTATCTGAATTCAAGCAAGGTCTTCTACAGTCCCCCATGTAACCCAGCAGAAAATTCCCTGAAATTGCCTGGAAAGTCACCATTTTTCGACAAATTTCTTTCTGCTTAAAGTTATTATATAACTGTGTGGGTTTCTTTAAATTGTGTGCAGATTTAATGGAGCCAAGGCTAAACTGGGTATTACACAAAGGTCTTCCTGCTTCCAAGGCAAAGGTCTATATAAAGAAAGCTCATAGAAGCAGCACAAAACAATACAGTACATACCTCAATGTTTGAATGCCCCATACTCATCACCATACTACATACTTTCCCTCAATTTTTTAAATTCTACCACTAATGTCTTCCTGCCATAGCATGAAGGTGGATCCTACGACATACCGATAGATACAGGGGTGTGATTTAAGAACCACCTCAGGGGATGAAAATGCCTTAACCTCCATACAGGGTTCAATAAAACGCTTCACTTGTACATAGATCCAGTAAAGTTTACAACTACTTGAGCCTCACTCTGTGAAAAGGGGGTTTAATGCATGTGCGTAAAGTGTCGTCCCAGATTAGCCTGTGCAGTCCGCAAAGGCTAATAAGGGACGACAATTTCCACTTTTATGATGTTTTTTCGTTTGAAGAAAGTATCTTCTTAGCAAAAATCTAGTTTAGGCGGAAAGTTTACGCACATGCGTTAAACCCCCTTTTCACAGAATGAGGCTCATATGTTTGTAGATAGGTGCCCTGTGAGCGTACCTTCCTCTGGACCTCATCGTCAAGGCGTTTCAGCTCCGCCTCCCTCTGAGACTTCTGGAAGTGCAGGAACTTCCTGCGGGCCGCATCCAGCAACTGCAACTCCTTGAACTTGACCTCACGGTTCAGGGCATTCAATCTGAAGAGAAGAAGTTCTCTTAATTAATTAATTAACCCTTANATTCAAGTTGTAAAGTCTTCATTTCCAACCCTTAGATACTGATGAGCAGCAAACAGCATAAAACCTGAACAGACTGAGAGTTACTCGCAGGCTGTTCTGGTATTATGCTGTTCGCAAAAGCCATTTTCACTTTGCTTCTGAGCGGGATAGGTTTACTAGCCTTTCTTAGGCAACTGCCCTACTCCCTGGTGACTAAGTTTTTAACAAATCATTTATTGTTTTTTAGAAACACTTACGTCATGTATATTTATTTTTTTCAATTCTGGTCAGTGGTTTTAGATAATTAATTTCTCAGGAGCTATATAATACCCTTTTAACAAAAGGCTGCAAGTCTGAGGTGTTTAAGTTTTTAAGTTTAAAGAAGATGATAAAGAAAACTAATAAACATCAATCAGTGGATTCAAAATATAAGGTGAGCACTAGATAAAAAGTAAGTTTATCATTCCAATCATGGGTTGTTATCTGATTGATCGGCTATAGAAACAGGGCCCAAAGTCACCGACCCATTTTCAGACTTAAGAATAAAGAATAGACTAAGAACCAAGAAAAATAAGTCCAGCTTTTGAATATATACAGGCTGACACTGGTAATTATGTCATTAAGAAAATGTTCTACATGAAGAATGATGTAGATGGATGAGGTTAATTCGAAGTTTGGCTCAAGATTAAAGCAATTATTGAATATTCCAATTTAAAGAATATTCTGTATTACATTTTTCCAGGATTCCTACCGTTTCCTCTGGTCAGTGAGTTTCTGCTCCTCGTCGTGGATCATCTTGCGTCGTTTGTCCTCGGCCTCGAGAAGCAGCTTCTGCTGCCGGTACCAAGCTTCCTCCTCCTGCTGTCTGCGCTGGGTCTCGTGCTGCATGTCCATCGACACCTGCCTGCAACACACGTAGGGAGCCAGCTTAGCACTGGGGTGGTACATAGGGAACCGGCTTAGCACTTCATGTGTTCATTTGTGTTACTGCATATATTTGTTGATTGTTTCAGTTTTTGCCATTTTCAACAGTTTTTAAGTGATATCATCACTTCACTTGCTCACAATTTTCCAGGGTAAGTTGATTTACCATTATTAAGTGCACAAACTTATGCCACTAATTGACAAAAGCACTACTTGAATCAGATGTACATGTAGTAGGAAAATTACTATAGAAATAATTTTACCAATCACAACATACTTCATGTTACTGATATCTTGATTTCAATAGAGGAGACAACTCTACCTTTGTCTGAGATAGTCCAGCTCTTCTATTCTGATTCTCTCCCTTTCTTGAACCTGAAAGATATTAAAATAAGAAATTTTGAACTTGGTTTATATGTGTAACCAAAGCTACCTAACAGTCACCTATGAAGTCAGAAAATGTAACGAAGATATCTGTCGTCAGCTAAGAAATGTGGATATTTGTTAAAGATATCTATTTGTCAAACAAAAACTTTGGATATTTGTTGAAGATAGCTGATAATCAACATTTACCATGGAATCTTTGTAAAATATACAATATCTTTGTAAAATATACAATCAACTTTGAAATCATTTTTTTTTTGTTAAAGATATCTAATAGTTTTATATAAATGTGTGATATTTTTTTTAAACATCTGAGTCAATTTTAAACTTTGGATATCCTTTGAGATATGAATAACTCCGCTATAAGCTTGGGATATTTTCGAAGATATCTGATAATACAATTTTTAAGCTTGAATATCTGTTGCAGATATTAGATCGTAAACTATGACATTGGGATGTATGTTTTACATACCTGATAGTCGACTATGAACTTGGGGTATTTGTTGAAGACTGGGTACTGTCCCTTGGTGAGAGGTTTGTAATCCTCAAGAGTATTTTTGGGGTGAATATCATCGGGGGTGGCGTCCATGATTCGGTAGGCCTCTTTCAACACTTGCTTCAGGTCCACTGCATTACGATGGTGGAAGAAATACTGGAAATAATGCATTAGTTTACAATTATCTCTTTTTGTTGATACTGGTAGCATACTGATAATCTGGCAGTTTAATATAATGTTCCGATTATTTTTGTGTAGAACTATTTTTCTCATAAGCTGACGTTCACTTTCAACGTTATAAGGGACAATAGGATTAACTTTCCATAATTGATGACAATGTTGATGTAATTATACAATGTTTTATTGGATTAGATTTTTCTTATTTGCATCAATTACGGGAATGTAAGCTTTTACTTAAAATTTGAGTAAAAAATGAAGGCATTCTGCTGAATAGGGTAAGCATAGTCCAATGAAAGCTAGAATGCATATATGTCCATGCCAGCATCTGCATTTTGAATTTAAAATGCTGCACAAGAGACTGTTTTAAATAAACCCTTGTTTGTTAGTTATGATTCGTAAGCCAACTGCAATGATTTTTTTAAGCAAAATGAGAAGTTGTGAGTTTTGCAAGTCACTTACAAGCCGTAACTCACTTCCAATGGATTTATATCCAAAGGGGCATCCGTTGGTAACATAAAAGGACAAAGAGGACACACGCCATCTTTTCACTGTGTTGGACCTTTGCTTATTACTGGAGGAAGCTGGCCTAATGATTAGGACAGCTTCCTCCAGTAATAAGCAAAGGTCCACCACAGTGAAGATTAGAAATCTACAATCTTCACCAATCTCCAGTACGTACTCTGAAGTCATCAAGCTCCACACACTGCATGAGAGGTCCCCGGGCACACATGGCATAGGCTGCCACTACCATGAGCAGGAAGGCCGGGTGGTTGCTGAACATGTTGTCAAACAGCATCATCCACTCCTCACGTGTCAGCACCTCCGAGAACAGCGTCTCCAGCAATGGCCATGCATAGATCTGCAAACAGTTAACATGGTGGTATTGTTTACAAGATTGATGTGTGGTGAAGATGATTCAGTCATATGAAAATTAATCTACCGCTTTATTCAACTGGAAGTATATCACTATTAGAAAGCTCCAGCTTATGTTGGATATGTGTCACACTCATACTTTACCATTTGGATATAGATCAAATAATACTCTATCACTTGGATATAGCCCACACTAATACTATATCACTTAGATATAGATCACACTTACACTATATCACTTGGATATGCCTCACACTAATAATATCCATGTATCACTAGAATATAGATCACACTTATACTATATCACTTGGATATAGATCACACTAATACTATATCACTAGAATATAGATCCCACTAAAGTAATACTATATCACTTGGATATAGATCACACTAATACTATATCACTTGGATATAGATCACACTAATACTATATCACTTGGATATAGATACCACTAATAATATATCACTTGGATATAGATCACACTAATACTATATCACTTTGATATGCCTCACACTCATGAATTGATATATCACTTGGATATAGATCACACTAATACTATATCACTTGGATATAGATCACACTAATACTATATCACTTAGATATAGATCACACTAATACTATATCACTTAGATATAGATCACACTAATACTATATCACTTGGATATGCCTCACACTCAAGATATATCACTTGGATATAGATCACACTAATACTTAATCACTTGGATATAGCTCACACTAATACTATATCACTTTGATATAGCTCACACTAATACTATATCACTTTGATATGCCTCCCACTATCACATATCACTTGGATATAGATCACACTAATACTAAATCACTTGGAAGATCACACTTAAACTATATCACTTAGATATGTCTCACACTAACTTTACATCACTTGGATATACATCACACTAAAACTATATCAGTTGGATATAGATAACACTAAAACTATATCAATTGGCTATAGATCACACTAATACAACGTAACATGGATACATCTCAAACTATATCACTTAAATATAGTTCACAATGATACTATATTAGTTACATTTTATTTCAATTATATTTTAGTTCCATATATATTGAACTTTCATTATCTGTATGTGTTTATGTCACAGATATTACAGATATATATATGTTGAAGTGGACACTATAGCCTGATGTTAACCCTTCATATTTTTTTTAATATAAATACGGTTTTCACTTTAATTATCAGTAATCCTGAAGCGATTTAATGTTTTCCAACATTAATTACATACTGTTATCCATTAAACCCAATGTGTTGACAACTGTTGCAAGATGAAAAATTGATTTTTTCCCCAGTAAAATTGATACTTTGTCAAACAATTTCATTTTTAATTTAATTTTGATGTAAAAAGTTAGTTACCTCTCTTTATAATGTGCCAGTATTTTCTGTAAGTCTGTTTTAAAAGTTTCACACAGGCTTCCATACACTTTTATATGTGCACCAATGTACAAATCTTCACTAGGCTTTTTCTGGGGTGATTTTTTCTGATGTGAATTTACCTTCTTACATTATTCAGATTTTGTATGACTTTTGTTTATTTTTTATTAAGAAATAAAGCTGAACTCAAAGCGCCTACTTTTAACCTTATTTGGACTTTACATAATTTCTGCCATTTATTGCTTCTTTAATCAACAAGAGGGCCATGATGGCTCTTAAGCAATTATGTGAGTTCAAGGTACACTTGTTTACCACTTTACATGGTCCCCAGCTTTTTGAACCCACTAGACCCAGATTCAAACTTTAATTCAAATCAGATTCAATCCAAAATATTGCCACGATTTTGGACCAAGTTTTATTTAGAATCTTAAATGTTGCCTCTAGAGTCAATTGTTTAAGATTTTTTAGATTTGACATGGTGACCTACGTAAAGTTTTTAGACACACATAACTCAGATTGAAACTTGGCCTAGATATTTTCAAGATATACATTCTGACCAAGTTTCATCAAAATTGAGTTATTGATGTCACTTCAAGAGTGAAAACAAAGGTTTTTCTTAGATTTCATGTTGCGCTCGAATGAGCTAATAAAACACAGCTAGTTCAGATAAAATTTAAAGCGGTTAACATTTAGCTCGTTTATAAATTTGGTACTTTAGGATTGTACTTTGTTTTTTATAATTTATATTTGTTCCTAAATACCTCTGATAACATGGATACATGTTCATCAATATACATTATTATTTAAGAATTGAATAGCATTTTCCTATCTGAAAAATTAACCAAATTAAGACCATAAACTGATTCAGTTCTTATGATAACGACATAAAACCGATATTTGAACATATTAAAGACCACAACTGCTTTTTTCAGATGGTGTACAATTCCCATTTTAGTTTCGGTTTCATCTTCAATGATCATCATATTGTTGATTATCGCCCAAACTTTGACATCATTTTTCAATTGTCGACTAAAAAGCAACAATGTTTTGATTCACACAGAATAATAACATCATTTTACCACTTGCTTATGGATATGTAGTATTGACATTAATATTTATGTTTTGATTTGGTTCATCATGAAATAAGAAAAACTTCATGCAGGCAGATTATCCTATCAGAATGAGCAATTAGGTCAAAATGAAAAAAGTAGTAATTATAACTAAATGAAAAATATCAAACAAAAACAAGGTGGTAAAATATAAAAATACTTTAATAATACATATTCACAATTAAATATATATACATCTTTATACAACTTCATGAACTTGCAATATACACATAGCACTTGTCAAATTGTCACATTGTAAATTAAAAATATGAAAATATCTGTCACATTATGTAATTACATTACCAGTACACAGCATGACCATCTGCAGAAGTTTGATTGTTATATTGATATTTTATACAATTAATAAACTCTAAAAAGATGCACATGAACACTTCTTATAACACAACACTGTAAGTTCACAATCTCAGTCACTGCAAAAAAAGTACACAATCTCAGTCACTGCAAAAAAAGTACACAATCTCAGTCACTGCAAAAAAAGAACACAATCTCAGTCACTGCAAAACTGCTCCAACTCATCACCACTGGAATTGTACGAGTCCGAGAGAAGTCCCGTTGGACCCCGTAGGAAGGCGTGTGACGTCTGAACGATATCGCTGAGCTGCTTGATGATGTCACCATAGAGTCGCGGTTGAGGGCGGTTGTTACCGGATAACTCTGTACAGATACTCAGCAACCGCTTCTCTACCTGCATTTTCTGCTTCTTAGGTTTCGTGTTGTTGGTGCGGTTACGTTTGTTTGCAAACCACGCCTTCACCTGCGAGAGCGACAGTCCCCCGAGATTTGCTAGCGCCTGTTTCTCTTCGTCTGTCGGGTATGGGTGATCGATATGCTTCTCGTACCAGTCCGTCATCACTTCAATACCCCTCGAGCTAAGCGTGCGCCCCTTCGTCTTCGAGCTGGCAACGTCTCTGCTGGAAGGCATGCTGATTTTGAGCAGTTCGAGACTTGCCGTAACACGATTGGTCAAGTGCATACGCTGCTGATCATGATGAACGTGTATACGATTCAACTCACGCTGGTACTGGGAAACACTCAACATGTTGTTCTCTTTCAAGTCCTGAATCGCCTCGTTACGTTCGTTTTCGATGCTCGAACACTGTTTGCTGTAAAACTCGTGCAGTTCGACCACTTTTTGGTTGCCCGACGGCATCACCTGCTGAAAATCCGACATCAGATTGGCTTCCTGTATGGCAACGATGTTCGGATCAAGGGAAGTCTCATGCTGAGGCTCCTCTACTTTCATCAGGGTCAACGGAATGCTTGCCGTCTGCTGTACATCACTCATCAGCGTATCCCTCAGGGCTCCAAACATGGGGTTGGATGTAAGCTGCACAAAATCAAAGTCTGAAACTTCAACTTTCACCGATGAACGCAAAATGGCTGCCATTTTTGTCTATATATATCTTATTGTTGTTTTTAATACAAATATCTTGTCTCTTGTCTTATTATGTGTGTCTTATTCTTTGCACAATGCAGTTAATGGCAATGCAAGTTGAACTGGCACCCATATATCCTCAGCTGCACTTCTAGTCCAATTTGTCAGAAATGATGACTATTTTCAGGTGTGAAAATTCCCACACAAACATGAAACTTTCCCAGATACAAGTGCCACCCTGCACAAAAACTGGTCACACAATGTCTGCACTGCAGCCTACACACTGATTATTATCCAATAAACTCTAATTGTGTTTTTCCAATATCAATCAATGGCCCTTCAGATATAGCAATTATAACTGTACTTGGTAGGTGCTAGAATATTTAGTGTATTTCTCACTCATAGGCAAAACAACTGCCAGCCAATCAAATCTGATATATTGCTTATTCAACCAATCATCTTCCATTGTGATTACAATTAAGTGTCAATCAAATATGTGAGTGACCAATCAAAATGCATATTCCCAGTTAATGATGGCATGCAAAAATAACTCACTGAAAAGCATGTGTCAGCAATACAAGCCAAAACAAACTGTTAAATAGGTGAACTGTTTAATGCCAAACAACCAAATGAGTGATTAACTGTACATTTAACTTATCAGAATGATTTTGGTTTGTCATTTAGCTATTGTATTGCCTAAAACAATTATGGCAAAATAAACAGTAATTTGTAAGGATTATATAGATATTTCAGTCTCCTTTATAATTGCTTAAAGTTAGTTAATCATTAGAACTATGAAATACACATTACATATTTAAATAGAATTTGAAAAGTGCTGAAATATGTACAATATGTTAAATATTAACATATCATTATTTAAGTTGACCAAGTGAAGCTTACTACCTACTGGAACCATGTATTGTGAAACATTTGTTGTAACTGTGTTTGCTATTCCATAATTATAATTATATGGCTACAAAACATAAAAATATATTTATAAAAAAATGAAATATGCCTTGCGATTACAGAATTATATTTATGGGCCATACCGTGGATTTGCCATTTTATCAAAAGAGACTAATTAGACAGGTTTTATTATTTTTGAATAATAACTTTATGGAACACCATATAAATGCTATAAGTAGATCATGTTTCGGTCAGATCAGGCAAATAGGTCACATCAGGCAATATCTTACACCAAATGCCACAAAATCCTTGGTCAATTTACTTGTCACATCTCGGTTAGACTATTGTAATGCACTGCTGTATGGAACACAAACATCAGCTATCAAGAAACTACAAAATGTTCAAAACACTGCGGCGCGTGTTATCACAAGAACATCCCGCTATAGTCATATAACACCGATCCTAAAAGAATTACACTGGCTCCCAGTAGAAAAAAGAATCCACTTCAAAATACTCACCAATGCTTTCAAAGCCTTAAATGGACAATCGCCTGTATATCTTAAAAACCTACTTGAAGTCTACGAACCAAAGCGAAACTTAAGATCAAAGAACGAAGCGACTTCATTAGTGATTCCAACGAAGATTAAATCCGTATCATACGGGGAGCGAAGTTTCATGTACGCTGCCCCCAAACTCTGGAACTCACTTCCATCAAACGTTCGTGGTTCTCTAACACTGAATTCCTTCAAAAAGGCACTGAAAACTCACCTCTTCCTCCAATCTTATGCAACATAAGCAGTGGTTTATTCAATTGCGGCTCGGACTGAACCTAACCATATTATCCCGGCCCTATAGGAAAACTAAAATCAATAAATAAATAATCGTATAACT
>VMBQ01005615.1:0-64495 GCA_007657795.1 Dreissena rostriformis | reverse complement strand
TTCTTCCGCCTATGCAAACTATGAAAGGGGGTTTCTTCCGCCCTGCCGTTTTTACCGAAGGGGGTTTCTTCCGGAGGGGGTTTCTTCCGTACACCGTTGCTTTTTATTCAGACGCCCCAGGACTGTTGCAGGTGGGTTTTGGAGGGGTGCACCCCTCCATGATTTACCCCCCTCCATACGTAGATTTTTCTTTCAATTATGGTGTCAAATTATTTTATTTTGTGTGATATGACTCTTAAAAGAAAAAAAGCTATAAAGTGATTGATAACGATCAACGTTTAATTTGTTTTAACCTTTTCCCGGATCAATAAGTTTAATCCAGACTCAATTGATTCCCCAATACATCTGTCGAAACTCAACTCAATCTTTTACCGCATACTTATGACTTTTACTGTCTCTATTCATATCCCAATAATTCCATATAATAATGACTTGCATTTTTAAAAGCAAATTCTTGAAAATGTTGATGATAAAAGTGCTTACGAGTTTCATAAACGCAAACAAAGTTGACAATACACTTATTTGAACATTTCAAGCGCATTCTGGGACTCTTATTTCAAAATTCAAGTGCTCTCGGGAGGGACTGTATGATGGCCTGTGGAAAGCACATTCAATCACTCTTCGTACTACTACTAGATGTCACAGGGATTTCAATAGATTTTAAAAACCAGGAGTCAAATGACCCTGTGCTCAAAATGTGCAGAGGTCAAATGAATGTTCAGGGGTCGCAATTCTGAAGTCCTAAGATATTTTTTTCTGCATATTTGTTAAATGCTTTTACTATGTTTCTTGATATAAGTTTGAGGGACTAACCATAAAAAAAAAACACTTTTTAATGCTATTAAATGTATCATAGAGTTAGCTTCCTGGTAATATTTGCATCAAAATAATGCAAGGTAGATTATTTGAAGGAGTCAAAAGCGACCAAATTCCAAAATGCTTGCATCAAACTGCAGGATTCTGCTTCAATTGAAATCACTGTGTCAGATTAAATAAAGTGTCTGACTATATATATATATATATATATATATGTAACATTATTAAAGACAACACATGTTTTCAATCTGACTTAATTTGACTCATTGGGTCTGTATTTGCAACTCTCAGTTTCTGCGAAGATGCATAATACAATTGTCAAAGAGACATGAAACACTTCCACAATTGTTTAGCCTCAAAATCAGTTTAACTTCATCATTTACATTTTTATCAAGATTGTTAACAGTTTCATTCAATCAATACAGGAGTGCTGTTTTGACAGAAGTTAAGGAGTTCTGTAAATAATTTGTCCATTTAAATTTCAATTTTTCATTTCAGGCACCAACTATCGAACATTTTACATTTATCAAGCCGATTAGCAGAGGGGCTTTTGGGTAAGAGTTGCAAGAACAATTTATTCAGGCCTTTTCTTTATAGTGCCTTTAAGCACAGGGGTGCCACTGTGCATACATTTCCAAATGATTTTAATCTGGGGTACCCCTGTGCTTGAATTTCCAAACATTATCATTATGTGCTTATTTTAGGTCTGAAGTTATTATACCCCCATTACCATTGGTAATGGGAGCTATATAGGAGTCACTTTGTCGGTCGGTCCGTCTGTCTGTCCAAAAATTTCATCCGATCTTCACCAAACTTGGCCATAAGTTGTATCTAGATGATGTCTAGGTCAGGTTTGAATATGCTGTTGTCTAATTGTGTAATATCTTTGATACCCAAGTAATGCTCATCCAAACAGACAAAGAAAAAGAATTTCCATTGTCATGAAAATGAGAAGGAATTATGAATATGTTTTCACATGAATAAGAAGTTGACAATGTAACTAATAGTTAAAATTTGTTAATAGATATGTTCTTTTAATATGTACAAACTCATTATTATCGTATAAGTTATACAATATTGCAAAATCTTTATTACCCAGTATTGCCCAGTAAAAACCGGGTTTTCCCAGTATTACCGGCCTGGGCCGGTCAATTCTATAAAACCCGGGTTTTATGCCAACCCTGATTTTTATTTTGTTCACCATCATGGGACGGCGTGTCTCGCGAAAAGAATTATGTCGATATCTCCAAGGTCATGGTCACACTTTGAGTTCAA
Source organism: Dreissena rostriformis (assembly GCA_007657795.1). Taxonomy (NCBI): domain Eukaryota; kingdom Metazoa; phylum Mollusca; class Bivalvia; order Myida; family Dreissenidae; genus Dreissena; species Dreissena rostriformis. Next base: position 62,404 of record VMBQ01005615.1, on the reverse strand, counting down.
AGGTCAAATGCTTGTCCGGGCCATAACTATGTCGTTCATTGTGAGATTTTAAAATCATTTGGCACATGTGTTCACCATCATTGGACGGTGTGTCGCTCGAAAGAATAACGTCGATATCTCCAAGGTCAAGGGCACACTTTGAGTTCAAAGGTCAAAAATGTCCATAAATGAGCTTGTCCGTTTGCTTTGGGAATGCCTCCGTTTTCCGAAGGCGCAGACAGTGCTGAAAAACCCGGTATCCGGACATAAGGCAACCAGACAATCGGCACCCAGTGTTTTTTTGCAGAGGCGGACAAACGGCACCCAGTAAATTTGTTGAGGCTGACAAACGGCACCCGGTAAATTTGTTGAGGCGGACAAACGGCACCCGGTAAATTTGTCGACCCGGACAATCGGCACCCGATTAAATTGTTAACCCGGACAAACGGCACTCGATTAAAAGTTATGAATGTTTGATGTTTTACCAATAAAGATATTTGACACCTTGTTGGACTTTATTGTACGAAAAAAATTACCGTTAAGCTTATGCTTTTATTTTCAATATTTATCTACTGTTTATCGGCACCCGATCAAAGTCAATTGATAAAACGCACCTTGTTGGAGTAATTTGTCTAAATCGGGTGCCGTTTGTCCGGGTTTTCAATTTAATCGGGTGCCGATTGTCCGGGTCGACAAATTGACCGGGTGCCGTTTGTCCGCCTCAACAAATTTACCAGGTGCCGTTTGTCCGCCTCAACAAATTAACTGGGTGCCGTTTGTCCGCCTCTGCAAAAAAACACTGGGTGCCGATTGTCCGGGTGCCGTTTGTCCTACAATCGAAAAACCCATGCTATGTCGTTCATTGTGAGATTTTATAATAACTCCAGCGCTATAGATAACAAGCGTATTTGCGTTATAACGCAATTAAAATAACCAGAAACATAATTAAATTCAAAATAAAGCGTACAAAAACGCAAATACAAATTTAATAACGTCATTCCCGTAAAAAACCTTGCGTCACGAAACGCAATTCTTACGAACACCGGACGTATTTTTTAGACTGGTTATTTACTACTTATACACAAATGTACCGGATAGTTTAAATGCCGTCCTATGAAGAAAATAAGGCAGTCTTTTCAGCGGTTATCAATCTTTGGGGTAGTATTGTAATTATTCGTAGACCCGTCCGATTTCTACTTTAATTTTCTGAAATAATCAAAATGGCCACTCGTGGACGTAAAAAGAGAGTCGTTACACAAAGAAACACGTCAGACAGGTATTTACCCCAGAATATTGGGGAAACCGAAAACTTCTGTGCTACTTTGCAGAAAGATCTGTTGCAAGATGTGATCATTTCTCCCGAGAATGTAGTTCGCCCGTTATTATCGGAGATTTTGCTACAAATGTTGATTTATTTTTCACATGCATATGTGATCAGGTAGATCTTGTAGTGTACAATTTAAGCCTAAGGACCAGACTTTGATCAGAAATTCAGTAATTGTTTGTTGTTATGTACAGGTACCTTTTTAAATTCCATTTGTAAAAATAATATAGTAACCTTAGTAGATTTTTATTATATTATATATGTCATTCCCTAAATTACCCAATTGAGTTAAAAAACCGGGGGTGAAAAACCCAATTAAGCTCAAAAGTAGGGGATGACATTTTTTGCTAAAACTCTATTGAATTTACAAAAACCCTATTGTTGTCAAAAACAGGGGGTGATTACCCAATATACCCCAAAAGTTATCTAAAGCCCTGATAACTCTGTACATTTTTTCACAATCATTGGACGGTGTGTCATGTGAAAGAATTACGTTGATATCTCCAAGGTCAAGGTCACACTTCAGGCCTTTTTCTGCCTATCTCACGGGTCCAATAGTCGGACCCATTCCCCTTGCCAAATATGGATATTTTTTTCCCATTCTAAATTTTTTTTATTTTTTTTTTATTTTTTTTTTAAAGAAGTGTCTTATGACTTATGATTATTATACGCTATATCTCAATTTTATTTTTTTAAACAACCTACAAAATATATAACCATAATTTATATGATTTTTATCCAAAATGGCTGGAAAACCCCCTGCCCAAATAATGCTTTTGTCAATGAAAATTCTTCCCAATTTGGAAGATGGCGCGACTCGAAAAATCCCCACTTTGCTAGGTTCTTTTTCCCCAAATCGACAGAAAAAGGCCTGCACTTTGAGTTCAAAGGTAAAAAATGGCCATAAATGAGCTTGTCCGGGCCAAAACTATGTCATTCATTGTGAGATTTTATAATTACTCCGTACATTAATTGTGTTCACAGTCATTGGATGGCGTGTCATGCGAAAAAATTCAAGAGTTCAAAGGTCAAAATGGCCATTAATGATAATGGCATAATAATTCTTAAAAATTGACATAAATTAGCTTCTCTTGTTTCTGTGTCAATGTGGCTGGTGAGGGTATACGTCACGTCTGTGACAAAGCTCTAGTGTATAATTTATTTTGGATTTAATTATGTCTACCTTCGAAGAAGAGGGGGTATGTTTTTTTTCCTGGGTGTCAGTCGGACAGTCTGTCTTAGGTAGACCAGTTTGTTTCCGATCAATAACTTGTGTACCGATTGACGTATTGGCTTTATACTTCCCATGTGCTTTGGCCTTTGTCAGAAGATGACCCTATTGAAATTAGGGTCACTAGGTCAAAAGTCAAGATCACTGACAGACAAAGAGTGAAAATTGTTTTCGATCAATAACTTGTGAACGGAGTGACCGATTTGCTTTATACTTCACATGTGCATTGGGGTTGGAAAGTAGATGGCCTCTATTGAAATTGGGGTCACTAGGTAGGTCAAAAGTCAAGGTCACTATCACACTAAGTAAAAGTGTTTCCGATCAATTACTCGTCAACTTATTCACCGAATGGCTTGATACTTCCCATGGGGTCGCTAGGTTAAAGGTCAATGTCACAATAAGTGTGAACATCTGATCAATAACTCGTCAGCAAATTGAACGATTGGCTTGATACTTTCCATGTGCATTGGCCTTGGACAGTAGATAACTCCTATTGAAATTGGGCTGACTAGTTCAAAGGTCAAGGTCACTGTGACATTAAGTTTTAGTTAAGTGGCTAAGTCACACTAATATGATAAGATTAAATCTTATGGTCAGTTTTGTTGCAAAAAATCCTGTGTCAAGATCCTATTTGGAGAGGGGGGGCATCTGTCTCTGACCGCGGAGCTCTTGTTAATTAAAAAAAAAAATAAAAAAATATTAACAATCTTTATTAAATTCAACTAGAATGGCTAGTTGCAGGTTCTAAACAATACACTGATCGTAAAATTTCAATTGCACCGGGAACTCTGATTTTGAAATTCAAGCGCCCCGGTAGGTGATGGGTAAATGGCCTCTGGAAAGCACTGCAACTAAAATATCTGCACCATGATTATTACAAGTATAATATGATGGGTAATGGATTGAGTCAGGGTTTTTTCTCTGCTTTTTGGGAAGATAGCCCATGGCTTTAGTATTGGGAATTTTAGCGGCATTTTCAAGAAATTGGGAAAATAAATTCAGTAGTCTTCTATTTTTGGCGCAAAAAGTCCACTGATTTGGGAATTACTAATTTGATAGAACTCTTTATAACAATTCAAATTAAAAGAACAAAATCATATAAGTCGTTATAATAATATACTTTGTTGGATGTAATTGGATTAAAAGTGAGATAAAATAAGCATAAGACACTTCTTTCTTAAAAAAAAAATATGAAATTGGGAAGTTTTTGGCACATTTTGGGAAAAAAGTATACTTTTTGGGATTGGAAATATAGCCCTTTTTGGTTTTTCGGCTATAAAAATGGGCCAAAAAAAAACCCTGAGAATTTTCACATATATGTATCAAGCGATCAACACATACGGTAGGGTTTACTGAAATATTCATTGAAATAAAATTGGGACTTCCAACTGTTCATGTCTGGGAAGTCAGGACTTCCAACTTTTGAAAGCTAGTGGAAGCGCTGTCATCAAAATAATTTTATTACAACAAGAATATCTACAACATAATTATTACAACTAGAATATCNCTGACCGCGGAGCTCTTGTTAATTAAAAAAAAAAGAGAATTTATTAACAATCTTTATAAAATTCAACTAGAATGGCTAGTTGCAGGTTCTAAACAATACACTGTTCGCAAAATTTCAATTGCACCGGGAACTCTGATTTTAAAATTCAAGCGCCCCGGTAAGTGACTGGTAAATGGCCTCTGGAAAGCACTGCAACTAAAATATCTGCACCATGATTATTACAAATATAATATCATATGATGGGTAATGGATAGAGTCAGTGTTTTTTCTCCGCTTTTTGGGAAGATGGCTTTAGTATTGGGAATTTTAGCGGCATTTTCAAGAAATTGGGAAAATACATTTGTAAATTCAGTAGTCTTCTATTTTCGCGCAAAAAGTCCACTGATTTGGGAATAACTAATTTGATAGAACTCTTTATAACAATTCAAATTAAAAGAACAAAATCATATAAGTCGTTATAATAATATACTTTGTTGGATGTAATTGGATTAAAAGTGAGATAAAATAAGAATAAGACACTTCTTTCTAAAAAAAAAATGAAATTGGGAAGTTTTTGGCACATTTTGGGAAAAAAGTATACTTTTTGGGATTGGAAATATATCCGTTTTTGGTTTTTCGTCTATAAAATGGGCCAAAAAAACAACTGAGAGTTGTCACATATATGTATCAAGCGATCAACACATTCGGTAGGGTTTACTGAAATATTCATTGAAATAAAATTGGGACTTTCAACTGTTTATGTCTGGGAAGTCAGGACTTCCAACTGTTGAAAGCTAGTGGAAGAGCTGTCATCAAAATAATTTTATTACAACTAGAATACATGTGTAGCTACAACATGATAATTACAACTAGAATATCTACAACATAATTATTACAACTAGAATATCTTCAACGTGACAATTTCACATAGAATATCTACAACATGACTATTTCAACATGCTATTTTGACATGTGGAGTTCCCCCAACTCCACATGTCAAAATAGCATGTTGAAATAGTCATGTTGTAGATATTCTATGTGAAATTGTCACGTTGAAGATATTCTTTTACAAGCTCTCATTGTTATTGTTTTAAGGAAGGTATTTCTTGGCCACAAGAAAGGCCAACCGGAGCAGGTGTATGCCATCAAAGTGATGAAAAAATCAGAAATGATCAACAAGAACCTCACCAGTCAAGGTGAGTAAGCACACCTTATCAATGCCTGTTTTTACTTAATTTATATATAGTGAAAGTAGATGTTTATGTAGCCCATGTATTTGTTGCACACGCTTGGAATTCCAAGTAAATTGGCATACATTTGTAAATGAGCTTTCAAAGATTTAGATCATGCAAAAATCATGTCACTTGCTTTACATCCTTGTAGGCTCAAAACTAGCAACTCCCAGTTTGTTCAAATCATGACCCTAGAGTCAGAATTAGCCCCATCCTAGTGGTTATATGTTTTTCTTTAATGCATATTTCAAAACTTGTCAGCCCCAGGGGTCAAACGATGGTGTATTAAATAACTTTCAAAATCTTCTCTGAAACCCCAAGGGTCTTGGGTTTAAATTTAATATTTGGTGTGCAACATTGTATAGTTTTCCTCTAAAACGTTTGTTTAAACCATGTTCAACCCATACCCCACAGGGTTTTTTTTCCTTCTGAAACACCCGCCCAATTTCGGCCCTTTCCCCTAGAATTTTTTTCCCCTCTGACAGAAATTTTTCCCCAAAAAATGATTTTCCCCTAAGAAAATAGAAAATATTGCATAATTAAATTATCTGTTGCCTTGAATTCGTTTTAAAAACTTTAAAATATGTTAAAGTGATTATTTAAGACTTTCCTTATTTTCCCCAAAATCTGGCATTTTGCGTGATTTTTCCCCCAAAATCCAGCTTTTGGCGCAATTTTTTTCCCCTCAAAAAAGGCCAGGCCCTTTCCCCAAAATCAGATAAAAACCCCTGCCCCAAAAGTCAAAACAAACCACACTCCAGGGGTCACATGATTTATATTGACTTATATAGTGAATAACTAAAAACATCTTATTCTCTGAAACTGCAAGGGTAAGGTGTATAATATTTTGTGTGCAACATTGTATGGTGGTCCTCTACTTAGTTTGTTCAAATCATGTCCCTGGGAAAAGAATTGGCTCCTTCGTGTTACTTGTTTTTTTAGGTTTATGTTAAAACTTAAATTTGTTGTATAACTGCCTAATACCATATCAAATATGTGTCATACAGAGGAAATAACCTTGATAAAAAAAAAAACACTGTTATTACACAAACATCACAAAACCTGCACATAAAAGCGATTTATTTTCTTATTTATAAAGTTGATTAAACTGCACTTTCCCAATCTTGTAAAAAATACAAAATTAACCATTTCTGTCTGAAAAAATCCTATAACAAAGTAAAGTTGCATCCATTTGGTTCCAAAATTGAGTTATTGGCAAGTGAGCAAAAGTCTGCAAATAAAAGTGAGTAGTTGTGTGTATTTTCATAAGCATCTTGCTTGACATTATTTTAGAATAATTTAAATTAAACAGCATTTTGATCAATCAGGCTATTTCAGTTTTAATTTTCCATCAATGGTGCCGGCAAAGTTGTTATTTTTTAACTTGACCAGAATGTGTTTCTGTAAATGAAATTAATCACAATAATAAGAATAACAAAAAAATAAATTAGGACATCAGCCTTATGGATGCGATTATCAAAGTATGGCTTTAACCCTTTGCATGCTGGGAAATTTGTTGTCTGCTAAAATGTTGTCTGCTAAATTTCTAAAATTAACATTTTCTTCGATTTTTTTTCAAAGAATACTATCAAAATAGCAAACAGTTTGGATCCTGATGAGACGCCACGTTCTGTGGCGTCTCATCTGGATCCAAACTGTTTGCAAAGGCCTTCAAAATCCGGTTCCAGCGCTCAAAGGGTTAAACTGTTGTTGAGTGGAAACTTGAGTCAGTTTCAAAAAAGGCCCTACAAGTACAAAAGTCAGGATCTCAGTAAATTTAAAAATAACATGTCTCCAATGAAGAGTGTCTGTCTGAAATGAGAACTGAGACTGAACATTTCACCAAAAGACATATGTGAAATAATATTTAAATGGGTTTGAGCAATTAAGTACCAAGCAATTAACAATTCTGCGATTCCCAATTACAACATTTTCAGATGCAAATGATCCCAATTTAACGTTTAAGTAGTTTTCAAGCTTATTTTTAGCTCACCTGAGCGATAGCTCGGGGTGAGCTATTGTGATCACTCAGCGTCCGGCGTCCGTCCGTNTATGCTTGCAATAATATGTTCATGGTATGTTTTTAGTAGGGATGTAATCGATTTCGACAATATATCAACGATATGCAATTGCCGATTCGTTTTCAATATCAATTTTGAAATATTGAGTATCGTTTATCTAATTACCTCACAGGTTGAAATTTTAACATAAAGCAGGCTGTTCTTTGTTTTTATATAGATTCCACTATATTATGACACAATTTCATTATTTTAATAACACTATTTAATTTACCCTGTACATGTACATTACATCTAACAACTTAAGAATAATGCAGTTATATTTAGGTTTTTAAACATAATAGCCAAGAGTTAATGTATTTTTATAACTTATTTTAAGCGAGTCATAGCACCAAACACCCATAAATCGATATATTGCTGTATCGTCGATATTTCCTTTCACAAATAGGATGATCTATGGGTACCCTAGATGTATCCACCTGATTGTCATTTTGATCGGACAATTTTTGAAGGAGTTATGGCCCTTTGTTACTTTTAACTTTATAGAAGATATAGGGAGAAAATCTTGTTATCACAACTCCTCTGAAACTACTTAGAGGATTTTCACATTATTACTACAGAATGACCTATCGGTGCCCTACTTGTGTCCACTCAATTTTCATTTTAATTGGACAATTTACCGGTATGAAGGAGTTATGACCCTTTGTTACCAGGTGCCGTGTGAAATAGGTGAGCGACTCCAGGACCATCATGGTCCTCTTGTTCCAAATAGGGCTGGTACTTTTACTTTTTCCAATTGTGAAAAAAAAAACGCTGTTCAACATTTCTGAGGTGAGTGACATAGGGCCTTGAGGCCCTTTTGTTCATTCAACTGAATCCATCAGCAGTTTGGCCAAGCAAGCCTGGTTTGTTATAATATTGTTTGAGCCCAAGATAATGTTGAACATTTAGTATCCAAAAAATGATGGTCCACAATTCATGTGTGCACATTACGATCTTGAAGTTAAATTTTGTTTATTTCAGTTGTAACTGAACGTGATGCTATGGCGAAGGTTTCCAGCCCATTTGTGGTGAAGCTGTTTTACTCCATACAGTCTCAGCAGAACATATTTCTGGTATATTGATGTTGTTTGACAAAATTATTGCATTCGGGGACAAATATTTGTTCCTTACAATTTGCTTGTTTGAAGAAAAAAAGGGCCTCGCTCTGTGAAAAGGGGGTTTAAAGCGTGTGCGTAGTGTCTGCCCAGATTACCCTGTGCAGACTGCACAGGCTTATCTGGGACGACACTTTAAGCACATGCATTAATCCCCCTTTTCACAGTTGAGGTTCAAAAACATTGGCAATCCATGTGAAAGACAACAAAAATCCACAGGGCATGAGGTCCTGTATTTATTTTTTTTATTATACAGGACCTCTTCAGATTTAATCGGACCTTGTTTTTAAATCAAATGAAAGAAAATACCTTTTCAGGTCTATAAATCTCATTTTTACAAAGCAAACACATATGCAATACTTATTATTACAAAATGTAGATTTTATTATAAAATTTGATAAGAATGTATAAGGTAATTTGTCAACAGTACTTCAACAATTAATTTTGCTGAATTTCACAAAAGAACAAAAATAAACCGCATTGTATGCCTTTGAAATCGGCACAGGCTAATCTGGGACCACACTTTACGCACATGCATTAAACCCCCTTTGAACAGAGCAAGGCTCATTTAAAATACACTCGCACTGTTTCATTGGTAGGTGATGGAGTACATGATAGGAGGTGATGTGAAGAGTTTGCTAGGAGTCGCAGGCTACTTTGAGCAATCTATGGCTGTCACCTACGTGGCAGAAGTAACCCTTGCACTGGAGTATCTTCACTGTAAGAGGATCATACACAGGTATGTTCAAGTCTTGTTGGAACAGCAATTTCAATCAGTGTTTTTCTTCCTTCTTAATAAAGTACCTGTAAAAGGCAGTTTTCCAATAGGCAAAAAATTACAGAATTCCAAATTACCATCTGAAAAATTCCAAAAATGCAGGAAAGTTGTGTCAATTTCGTTCAAAAAGCGCATTATCTGCAAGTGAACAAATAAATTGAGCACTTAAACTAAACATCTCAAGCAAAAAGGCATGTAAAAGAATATTAAAATGGGTTTGTGCAAATAAGGACCAAGCAAACTCAAAATACCCATAATGCCCAATCTATAGATTTCTCGACGCAAATTTTCCCAATTTCAGGGTGGCAAAAATATAGCTGTCAACATACTACCATGGTTACTGTGCAGTGTTTTGTTCTCACCAGTCCTCTGCCTAAATAATCATGGTCTCTTAAGACAGGTTATTGTTAGCAACATTTATCTACCGAAAGGGTAATTTAAAGAATATTATAGCCACTTTTTTTAAATACTGCAAAGAAAAAATGAAAAATTAAATAAAGCCAAAAATGAGTTGTCGCGGCAAATTTTTAGAATCACAAATTTACATGTAGAGAATGTGATGTTTTTGTTACCAATTTTTTAGGTCATTTTTTTTTTCAGGCAAATAGTAAGCTGTTAAAAAAATTGGCAGTTATGTCTAAAAAATAATCTGATATAAGATAAAATATATTTTTATATTACATCAGATATTTTTTTGTCAAAATGATGAAAAATTTTGTTTTATGACATATTGATAGTGTTAAAGTGACTTGGCCCTGCTCAACACCTGTATACTGATGTACTTATGGAGCCTGGTTTGACACTAAATCGNTTTAGTATATTGATGCTGCATTAACAAATAAAAGTGTATATGAATTGAAAACACCAAATATAAACGACGGTTGCGATAGACACCTATATACTGTTAGATGCGTCTAATATCACTTTAATGAAATATACCACGCATTACAGCACAGTGGCAATATTTATGTAAGGCCTGTAATGTTATCACCATTACAGGTGGACTTAATGAAACATTTTCATATCTGTCATTAATAATATAACCAGCATTCCTAACAAATACTATACTTTTAATGAAATAATTTGAAATTATAACAATATATGTTCACAATGAAAAAACATTGCAGACCAGATTCTGACAAACATTATGTTAAAATAATGTTCCATTATATGCAGACCAGACTCTGACAAACATTATGTTAAAATAATGTTCCATCGTATGCAGACCAGATTCTGACAGACATTATGTTAAAATAATGTTTCATCATATAAATAATTTACATGAACTTCTATGTTCCCTTAAATAGGAAAAAGAACAATACAAAGTATACGTTCATCAAAATGTACGAAATTCAATGAAAACCAAATAATTTAGGCCATGTGAGAATCGTACAACTAAAAGACTTACCTCCTCCTGTATCGCTGTGCGCTGACCGGAACCTCTGATGGCTGCTCTTGGAGCCCACTCGCCTGTGAAGTAAAGAAGGGATGTACATCATTTAAAGAAGAGTTGAACACGCACAATTTTGGGACAATTTTTTTTTAAATTGTGGAAAAACTGAAAAGGGTGATATTTCAGCCAACAAGAATGCTTAAAATAACCAGAACAATCCTCTGATTTAGATCAATATCAAAAGTTTTCCTTGAGGGCTTAAATCCTGGATTCAGGAATAATCCTGAAAATTGACAACTCTGCAACTGCTATATGCCACCCTACCGGGGGCATAAAAAATCATTATAAACATCGACACCTTACTGTCAATTAACTGTGAAAATTTGAGCGAGATTCGACTAGTCATTAAAAATAAATTGAAACACAAGCTTCCAGAAAGTGAGATTTTATCTTGGAAAAAAGGCGAAGGGCCATAATTTTGCCAAAAAAGTGTCAAAGTACAAAAATTCTTTCTTCAACTACACATTAAAGTTCTTCAACTGTGAAACTTTGAGCAAGATCCAACCAGTAGTTAAAAATTTCTAAAAACAAGCTTTGGGACATTTGCAGGGGTGTGATTGAGGCGAAGTCAGAGGGGAGGAAAATTCTGTCGACTGATTTTGACTACGCAAATCGCGCGCATAAAGCAATGACAAACCTTAAAACAGACATTAAAATAAAACAAACATTAAAATAAACAATTTCTTGAACTTCATTACACTACTTCTTTATGAAAACCTGTTTAACTTCACATTTCACATACTGATGATGCAAAGTAAACAATATTTACTGTGATCAAAAACAGCAGTTTTTCAATGTATTCACAGTAAATGGACTTATTTAAATATCAAATGGGGAAAACATTAATAAACATAGTGTTCTTGTTGAGTTAATGATGTATTAAACTGAGTTAAATTAATATATTTTAATGTGTTTACCTTTCAATATCTTGCATTTCACATCTTCAGTTCAATGCTATTTCAGTTAACTGAACAGTGTGACAAACATAATAAAGCAGAATATGCATATGAATCTGATTACACACAGATCCACTAACATATAAATCAAATCATGTTTGTCTATTTCCATTTTCAAACGATACTCTTCTAAATTGTTTTACTTCGCAAGTAGAGTGAACTCCAATTTGCAAACACTGGTTTCCGTGACACAAATTCACTGTGCACATTTGTAAACAAAATATGTGTTGCTTGTATCTAAAACGCAGTCTTTATCGTTTACAGACACATTTCATTTATCCTATCTAACTATATGATGACAGTCGCTTATTCGATTGATAATTGTCATTTGGATAAACTTAATTTTCGCTTTGCAACTGCGCCATTTGCAAACAAATCAGAAAAGAAATACCGAACGCATTTAAAAAGAACGATTTTAATTGGTAGATTGGAAAACAACAGCCAATGACATCGCTCGTTTCAAATTGCTTAGGCAGAATCTACCAGTGTACTATGCGGAGTGATTTCGCGAGCCGCGGATATTTCGGGCCGCTTATAAAAGACGTCCGCGGAATCGGACGTACCCCCCCCCCCCCCCATTTTTTTATACGAATTTACGCGAATCTCAGAAATGACCTCCGAGACAATCCGATCTGCGGAAATCCGCGGATCCGCGGAAAAATCACACCCCTGGTTTGTACATAGAGAAAAATACAATGCCTAATGCCTCCCACTTAGTTGGAGGGAAAAAAAAAACAAGTGGTGCCCCTACCCTAAGGTGCTTGACTCGTATCCCCTGTCCTGACTAGCTGATCGCACCCGAGTCACTCGCCCGGCCGTCATGGGCGCCTTCTCTCCGCTATTTAGAGAATTACTGCTCGATGAATTGCTGAGCTCCCCCTGCAGGGCCTTCTGTTTTGCGGGGTCAAGGTGATTCAACAGGGCATCAGCCTGGTCCTTAAAATGCTCAGCAAAACCCCAGAATGACCTGTAATAGAATGAGGACTTGACATTGGAAGCCACTGGGATACTACTAGATTTCTTTTGGACAAAGTTCTAACCAGCCTAACAGCAAGTACAGTCTACCCTGACTTCGCTGTCACCTGGATAAAGCGGTCACCTGGCATAAACGGTCAATCTAGATTCCTCCTGATAAAAATAAGCCATTATTACATCTGTATTGAACAGTAACATGCTTTATGCAGACAGTGGCCGGTATAGTTCCCAACACAAGTGTTTTTTCACCCTCTTTAGTGGTCACTATGCAATCATTCCAAAATGTGAAAATTCATTGTTAAAATCACTCAGCATTGTTTGTTAGATAAAGAATCTGATAGTGGTAATCGCCTTCGATTAATGTGGCCCCTTGTGGGAAAACTTATACTAGGGTATTGAGAAGGTTTATTATACTGTGATGATTACGGGAAAATCTTCAAAATAAAATATGCAATAGCATATTACACATTTGAAATAAATTATAGCTTATTCATTAACTGCTAAATAGTACTTTACAACATTAAGGTAGTAATAAGGGATGTAAATATGGATTTTCCTGAAATTTCTAGCGTAAACCTGGATTAACAAATAACGGAGATCCATTCCAGTGTTTTTTTCATTCAAAATCAGGGCCGGTATACAGGTTTTCCCAATGGAAAAAGTATATATTTTTCCAAAATGGAACCTAAAAATTCCCAATTGAAGGTTTAAAAAACAAAACCAAAAAAAAAAACATTTTTTTTTTAAATATTAACATTAAGTTTATCCCCATCCAGCTCTATAATTTGAACCTTAGTAAATATTCTATTGAAAACACCTTATTCTCAATTTTGAAGCATTTGTTAGCAAAAACAACAACAACCATACATGCCAGAATTTTTCAGGTCCAAATCGGGACATTCCATAAAAAATTGTCGGGAAATTTTACTAATAAGCAGGACACCTAAAATGATCAATCATTCCACCTTCACTTTAGTCAGTATATTACTTACAAAAACTCTTATTTTCTGCCCAATTTTGACGATACATGTGTTTCAGAAATTCGTGAACACAGCGTTCTCCATTCTCCGGAAGTAAACAAACTACATAAACTGAATTGTGGGGTTTCCCCATATGCCTCGATTTAACATTCAATTGGTACAGGGATATCCCCCTGAACATATGTAAATCGTGTGACGCGTTGTGAGCGCATCGAGCACTTTTCTTATTAAACCAATCGTCAATTAACTCTAAATTTAGATGCAATATGTTACAAATTATGTTCTGAAAATCAGTCGAAAACGAAAGTTAATTTATGTGAAACATAGATGCGTATTGGTCAGCATCCAATTTGTTTGATGTACAAAATCGGTATTTTGACAGGTTTTATAACCTTAGGTGGTATAATACACAGGATAATAGTGTCATTGGCGTACATTTCTGTATGATACATCTTTCGAGAGACCCCTATCATAAAAACACCGTGGTGTGAATGTCTGATAAAATCAATAATTTGCCGATAATTCGCCGATAAGGTGTAAAAAAAAACACTGGTGCACTCGAGTAGCAGAAGCGGGTTGTTAATTTGGGGCAATAAAGGGATAAGCGATGGTAAGTTTTAGCCAGACAGAGCTTGAATAGCGAATTTTATTGGGAACTTATAGACTTTACATTGTTTTTTACGAATGTCGGGACAAATCCTTTCATATCAGGATGCCAGGACAAAGGGCCCAAAAGCAGGACTGTCCCGCCGAGATCGGGACGTCTGGCATGTATGACAACAACACTAATTTCCCAATTTTAGTCAAAACACAGCGAATTTTCCCAATAAAATGGGACCCGGCCCCATTCCCAAAATGGTGAAAAAAACACTGCATACATACAAATGTACATGTATGTTTATATGATTGTAGACATTAATAGATTATCAGTGTTCCTCTTTTTGCTTTGATAAAGGATGATGATATCAGCTGACCAACAGTCTAAAAAGTGGTCATCTGCCTTAAGCAGCCACCTGCCTGAAGCGCTCAATTTTACCACTTCCCTTAATTAGCTGCTTAACACAGGTTTATATGTTAACTTATTCAACCAGTTGGTATTGGAATTGTAGCTTTGATGATGGAAATGAAGCCTTTAAAACTTGAATCTATTAATAAAGGTCTTTGGTATAATTTGATTTTCTAAGGGACTACAAACAGGTCAAAATGCATATCTGAGTGGTAAATGGTTTATACACACTTGCAACAGTGACTTACTTGCAAACAATGTAGGCCCTTAATAAGCCACACTAACAACAGTGACTTACTTGCGTGCGAACGATCTCGCCTCTGAGTCTGCGTCACTGATGCCTTTCTTGATGGCCTCCTGCAGGATGGCGATGTGCTTCTCCAGGATGTGTGTGGGCCACGTGTGCAGTATCTGGTTCATGAACTCAAAGCAAATCCTAAAACAAACCAACATTGACCTTTGACCTTGTCAGTCACAATTCTTCTCGGTTCATAAACTCAAAGCAGAGTCTGAAACAACCCAAATTGACATTGTCAGTCACAAATCTTCTGGTAACTGTCAGGAAATATTCTTGCAATTTTGTTCGGTTTCAGTGAACTCCCAGTGATACTTACAGTGAAAACTTCACAGGAATAAGCCTCGGTGACTCTCTGTCAAGCCAAATTGAGTTTGTCAGTCACAGTTATTCTTGTCCTGTTTAACCTCAGATATTGTTCCAGTAATTTTCTTCAGTCTCAGTTAACTCACCCTTATTGACCGTAAATGCTCATAAAACAAGCCAAAATGATCCTGACTTTGTAAGTCAGAGTCCTCTTCCTGGTTACCGTCAGAAAGTGTTCGAGCAAATTTCTTCCTTTTCAGTGAACTCTCCACTACTGATGGTAATTGCTCATACTTATAAGCCTTTTCAAATGAAAAGCTACATTACTGTCAGTTTGTCATAAGCGTCAAATCAATGGAATATGGGCCCAATCAATTGAATACTACTTACCTTCGAATGATACTGGCCTTTGATGTCTGGTTTGTGGTGATGATGGGAATGAGACGTGATGCAAACGTATGCTGAAACAGGAGTTCCACATGAATAAACACTGTAGACATAGTTCAAAATAGGAAACACAGAAATTACGCATGAAGACCTATGTAAATCTATTTTGCGAAATAGTATCTGACATATTGTACAATATATATTAACTTTTTTTTCAAATTTAAATACTTCCCAAAAATACTTATCACTCAATTTCTGCTTTGCAAATAATGGTATTTTTGCCTATATGTCAAAATCAAATGATATACTGACAAGCACCATGCTTTTTTCCCTCTGTCATTACCCAATTAAACCGTACCCCTAGCTTTGAACAAGAATTTGCACCATTATTTCTTCAGATATTGTCCACAAATTAGCCTGTTATTGGCATGTTAAACAAAAAGGCTCAGCCACATGCATTTTTATTCAATGATATTACCTTAACCATTACTGATGTTTTCTTTTACCGAAAATAGAACCATGCTAAGCCCTTTTTTCATATCTGATATTTATCTTTTTTATATATGATATTACGTTAAGTTTACGTAACTGTTTATCGTTTCCCAAGCAAAGAACAAAGCTCAGAAAAATGGTGTTTTTTTGTAATTTTTATCTGATACTACCCTAAATATCACTGATGTTATCTTTTTCAGGGCATTGATCAATGCCTAGCAACAAGCTATTTCATTCACTAATTTTACAGTAAAAACCACAGTTTTATTTTATGCTTTCCAGTGGTTTATAGAGAAATAGCAGTGAATAAACACTGATATTTCACTGTTTCAAACAGTTAAAATTATCGATAATTTGACAAAAATACAAAAATAATCATTTGTAAGCATAAAATAAAAAGAAAAATTGTTTGGAATACCGATTTTTATTCACTAGTGATCAAAGAAAAAAAAATTTTCCACTTGTGGCGAACATATTATTTTCTATGATCACTTGTGAATTAGAATCGATAATCAACCAAATCTAACAAATATCTCCATGTTTTCTTTCTCACAGCATAGATCAAAGCTCAGGAAGGGACAGCATACCTGTAGGATGAACCTGATGCATGTCAGACCAGAGGTGGACATCACCTTGGCACTGTTTGGAATGAGAATGATGAGCACAGGTAGCAGCGTCTCCGCGCTGTGGTCAAACTTACTGGCCAAGCGCTGGGCGTAGTACCTGCAGGGGGGGATAATAAATCTTAATTACAAAGCAAAATTTGCAATAACAATTTGTTTAATAATAAAACTCATAAAAAAGACAAAATGAGCAACATGCTAGGAAAAAAGGCTTTAATGCATGTGCATTAAGTTTCACCCCATATTAGCCTGCGCAGTCCACACAGGCTTATCAGGGACAACTCTTTCTGCTTTTATTGTATTTTTTATTTCAAGAAGCATCTTCTTAGTGAAAACACAGTTTGGGCAGAAAGTGTCATCCCTGATTAGCCTGTGTGGACTGCACAGGCTAAGCAGGGACGACACTTTACGCACATGCATTTATCCCCGTTTTCTCAGAGCGAGGCTCAAATGTACAAACAGAAGGCAGCCTTACGCAACAGAAATGCAGGCTTCCCGCACGACTTGAGACCGAAGGTCCTTTATACAGTTCATGAAACATGGTTCCAGAACGCGCAGGAAAGGGTAGAAATCATCATATTCAGCTCCGCCCGCGATCACTACACCTCGCAATACCTTCAGCTGAAATGAAAGATAGGAAAATCTGTAAACAGTCAAGAACTAAGCTGAAATGAAAATCAGTGGCCAGTCAAGAACTGATTTCTATAGACAATCCCAGAATCGATAATATGGGCGCCGCCANCTACTTTGCGTGTAACTATGGTCCCAACCTGCACATTTATGGTCACACACAGACATGTATGGCTTGTTACTTGAAATTTTAAGGTTAACATAAACGTATAGGTATAAACACGTTCTTTACATGAATATGAACTGATAAGCATTTAAACATGTTCGTGGCTCCTGCAGTTGTAAATAAAATCATTGTAATGTATGAACATATATCTGTTTCCATGATGATGAAAGAATTAAGTAAACAAAACAAAAAACATTTAGCAAATGCTGTATTGCAATACTATGCATTTTTTGCAATCACAGTATATAAGTTTACCAGTGAATCTTGACAGGCATTATACAGGTACAAGTTTAACCGCAAAGTTGCAGTTACAGACGAAATCAAATTAGTATACAATACAGTAACATGTAACAGGTATAAAATGGCAATTCGGGACTGTAGCATTGTCTTAAATCTTGAAACTTTAACTTGACTTTCCACAAAAGGTCATCAGGCAACAATGGTGCCCTAGCTTAAATGCTAAGCTCCAACCTTGTAGTCAAGGCTCAAAACATGGGCCTTGCTCTGTGAAAATGGGGTTTTATGCATGTGCGTAAAGTGTTGTCCCAGATTAGCAGTCCGAACAGGCTAATGAGGAAAGACACTTTCCGTCTTAATTAGATTTTTGCTTAGAAGAGACTTTCTTTAAACGAAAAATATCATTAAGGCGAAAAGTGTCGTCCCTGATTAGCCTGTGCGGACTGCACAGGCTTATCTGTGACAACACTTTACGCATAGGCTTTAAACCCCCTTTTCTCAGAGCGCGGCTCATATTGCCATTTTACAGCATTTCCAAACTGTAACTTCATCATTGATCTGCAGGAGACATTGTTGGCAATTAACCATTCATCCAAACAAGTGTCCTGAGCAATCTGTGTCGGTGTCACATACCAAACATGTGTCGTGAGCAATCTGTGTCTGTGTCACAAACAAACATGTGTCGTGAGCAATCTGTGTCTGTGTCACATACAAACATGTGTCGTGAGCAGTCTGTGTCACATACCAAACATGTGTCATGAGCAATCTATGTCTGTGTCACTTACCAAACATGTGTCATGAGCAATCTGTGTCTGTGTCACATCCAAACATGTGTCGTGAGCAGTCTGTGTCTGTGTCACATACAAATATGTGTCATGAGCAGTCTGTGTCTGTGTCACATCCAAACATGTGTCGTGAGCAATCTGTGTCTGTGTCACATACAATTGAGCCTCAATCTATGAAAAGGGGGTTGAATGCATTTGCGTTAAGTGTCGTCCCAGATTAGCCTGTGCAGTCCGCACTGGCTAAACAGGGACGACACTTTCTGCTTGTATTATATTTTTGGTTTGAAGGAAGTCTCTTCTTGACGAAAAATCCAGTTTATGCGTAAAGTGTCATCCTTGATTAGCCTGTGCGGATTGCACAGGCTAATTTGGGACGAGACCTTACACACATGCATTAAACCCCCTTTTCATAGAGCGAGGCTCCATTGTTTAGTTTCTCATCACGTCTTGTAAATTTTTTGTTTGAAGCTGACGTTCCAATGACTCCAAAGACACCGATGCCGTACTTCAGAAATTATGAGATGTACCGCACGCCTGGCCAGATACTGTCTCTATGCAGTCATCTGGGTTTTGTATGTTTATCATTTATAACTATCATTAGAGTCATGATGTTGGTCGGTCGATCCATCTGTTTATTGTTTGCTTGGTTTGTTGGTCAGTCCTCCTGTTATATGTTTGTAGAACAAACTTCTGTTACATTTCTTAAGCAATTGAATTGAAACTTGAAATTTGTCATCACCATGAAGTGTTCATGGGCAAGATAATTTTCATGCCTAGTGATCCACATTTTCCTTAGTTGTTTGCCCTTGAACTTATCCATTTTTGTGGCAAAGGCATCAAGTGCTCATAGTTTGTGGAGCAATTTACTTCTTTATTTCTTTGACAAGTGATTTTTTTTTAAATTTCATGTCAGTACCATGAAGTAAAGATGTGAAAGACACCTTTTTCATGCCCAGTGATCCTCATTGTCCTATTTATGTGCCCATGCACTAAGCGATTTTTGTTGGCAGGGGGTATTTTAAGTCACTTTTGTGACAAAGGTCTGGTTTTTCATTAGTGAATATTGAAGACAAAGTACGAAAACTTTTGTATCAAAGCGCTTGATTAAGTCTTTGT
This sequence comes from Dreissena rostriformis, assembly GCA_007657795.1. NCBI lineage: Eukaryota > Metazoa > Mollusca > Bivalvia > Myida > Dreissenidae > Dreissena > Dreissena rostriformis. The sequence continues at coordinate 42,792 of VMBQ01005615.1, read as the reverse complement.
TTTCCAGGATTATCCCGATGAAAGTGATCTAAAATAAACTACCGGTAATCAAAATCAAACTTTAGAAAAATATAAAACAGCAATTTTTTAGATGTATAATACTGTATTGTTATTTAAAACTCCCCATGTCTCTTTAACAAGTATTGACCATTTGATGTCCATGTACATGGATAAGTAGCTCATGTGTGCATGTTATTCATATTCAGAGCAATGAGTGTGGTGAGGTTCGGAGCCCCCTGCCGCTGTCCCCCCTGGCTGAGGTCTCCATGAATGTACAGGACAGGGCCGCCACCTTCCACTTCTCACACAACATCACACCTGCCTCAAGCAGGGCCCAGAGCAAGCTGCGGGCAGCCACCCCTCACTTGCCTCCCAGCGGACTGGTCAGACAGAAGTCCATGCGCGATGTCCTGCTGTCCCAGTCGACGTCCAAATATGTTAACGCCATGCATGTGTCCACTCCTGGGAGGGACTGTGGTCCAGTATCAAGTCTAACTTCCACACTGGAGGTTTGTTTATTATCTCCNAGGCTTCACTGAACTGGACTAATTCAATGAGTGATGACTATTTAGGCAGCTCAGTGAACATTGATGAGCTGAGCTCCATCAGTCATGTGTGTCGTGCCATGAGCCTGTCCCTGTGTGGGGCGGACAGCCTGGACGGTGGCAACAAGCAGCAGAATGGTCGCGCATCTCTCAGCCTGGAACAGCTGCACGACAGCGCAGACAATGTATTTGAGACCGATAACGGGTCTCGCAGTGAGGTCGCAGGCAATGTCTTACAGCGCTGCAATTGTGAGTGCAGACAGGGCCGCTGCTCCGAGTGCCTCAGTCATTCCAAAGTACCATCCAGACAGGAGAAATTGACGGATGACACGCCGCAGATGCATAGGACAGATGAGTCTGTATGGAGCTCGTATGCAGCGCGCAATTTACGTTCACTGCGGCATGGTTCATATTCGGAAGATAGTGATGCAGAATTAAGTGAATCGAATTTGTACTTTTTGAAAGAGAACAGGTTGCCAGGTAGGGCTTCTCATCAGAAACCAGTCTCCAAAGGTCTGTCAGCCTCAGAGTTGAACTTTTCTAGGGAGTGCAAACGCACAACAAAACATAAACCTCGAAGACTTATCAAAGCGAAGAGTTTTTCTCACCCTTCTGATGAGGAGATTGAGCCCGCGTCAAACCGGTACAATAGTCAATTACAGTTTGCAAAGAAGCGTGGGTTTTGTGACGTTGACCAGAGCCCTGTGCGTAGGACCCAGAGCGCCGACTCCGGGCTCACGCAGGAGTTCAGTCTGCTGAGGTGTGTGGGCGGGGAGCCCCTGTACAAAAGGAGCAGCTCCCTGCCGCGCACCCGCATACGATTCCACAGCGGCGCCGAACAGCCTGCAGAGAAAGTGGCCACCAAGTTACCGAGCTCTGATTCTAAGCACTGTTTGAGCAGCCTTGCAACTGATTGTAAAAAACTTTCCAACATCGATAACATGTTGACTTTATCAGCAGATGAGCAAAGGCTCCTAGAGGGTAACAGTGATGCGTCATTTTCTGAATCAGACAGATATTCTAGTTCAAACTCAGTCTGCAGAAATAGACCTGATGATTCTCAAAATGCATGCTTTGACAACGACAATAAACAATTATGTACAAATGGAGCAATTGAAGTGGCAGCATCAGGAGATATTATGCCTGTAAACAGACTGTTGAGAAGAACCCAGAACAAGCCAGTTGTGTCGAGTTTAAAGTCTGACACGGATGTTTTAATGACCAGTCCGAATGTATCCAGCATTCACGAGGAAAGCACGTGTAACCTTGCACAGCACTTGGACCTGGACAGGTCGGTGTTTCATGCTGACAGTCCCGTACCACAGAACGAGGGCACAAGGTATTCAATATTTTCTATACTTGGTATCCCCCGCCAAAAGCGGAGGGATACATAATTGGCATTGTCAGTCCATCTGATTTGCACCCATCCATAGGATGAATGTGACGGGGATATCGATTCAAGTTATTCAACCAATTTGCTTGTTTAAAATTTTTACTTCTTTGGTCTTTTATAAAAAAAATGCTGAAGTAAGTTACAATATATAATTATATGGAATATTTTTTATAATTAAAAAGCATTGCAATTTTAAAGGAAGGAAGTTGGGATTTTTATGATATCTGTTGCTGGGACATGAAGATTTTGGTTAAATTTGTTTTTTTGGGGGGGATATTTTTCTCACAAAATAAAAAGATTCAATTAGGTCCAGGGATTTTCTCCTTCTTTATAAAGTAGCGGAAAACAGCACTTGCAACATTTAGTTACTAGTTAGTTTCCCTATGCAGTTGTGGGGAGAAAAAAATCTAATACACCAGTTTCCCAATATGAAGACTTCACAACGGGATTTTCCCATTTGTCAATAGTACTTGTTTCTTGCCGAATTGGGCACAAAAATAGCTGGGGTCGCTGTACGATTTTATAGGTATCTTAATTTTTATGGGGTTTTCACTGGTTGGGGACTGTTGATTGGAGGCAATACTTTTGAAGTTACGTTTCTATCAAACTGGCCAATGTTATGCAATTATTAAGTGTTTACATTATATTGCTAAAATATAAACAACTTGCATTTGTTCCAACAGAGTGAAAATTCAGGGAAAATTTGATCATTAAAAGTTCTCAATAGTTAGTTCTCTGGGTTATTGATCAATGATGGCATCTTATACTAAGTTAAAGGGCAACTGCAGTAAAGTGGTCTAGAACACTCATTTTTAGCTCGGCTGTTTTCGAAGAAAAACCCGAGGTATTGTCATAGCCAGCATAGTCCTTCCGCGTTGTGGTCCGAAAACTTTAACATTGGCCATAACTTATGCAATATTGAAGATAGCAACTTGATATTTGGCATGCATGTGTATCTCATGGAGCTGCACATTTTAAGTGGTGAAAGGTCAAGGTCATCCTTCAAGGGAAAAGTTCAAAAAAACAAAATCCAGCACCCACAGCCGAGCGTTGGCACCCGATATGCGGTGCTCTTGTCGATAAATGTTCTTATATTATAGGTCATCTTGAGATAAGTCCTCTAGTACACTTATTATTATTGAACACTTATCATTGATCATTGCATATGAAAGACCCCCACAAGTTGAGTACTCTAGTAGACTTGTTTCTGATTATTGTTTGTATATTCCTGATTGTTGCTCATTCTTTCAAGTTTGTATATAAGTGGTTTAACAAAGTTCAATGATCTAGTTCACTCATTCAATTTGTTGATCATTGTTTCTATATTAAACGTCAACTTTAATGGGTTAGCAGTGTCCATTCTATGATTCAAAAAGATGGGGGAATTTTACTTATAATTCTAATATTACAAAAATGTATGACATTTTTCCTTCTTTGTCTATGTAAACAAAATCCCCCCACCCATGCAATATATGGGGGGATCTTCAATAAAAGGGGGTGAATCCCCCATCACCCTTCCTAGAATAGACACTGGGTTAGTAAGCATATTATTGATTATTGTTTATAATAAAGGTCACCTGGAGTAAAGCACACTTATTGTTGATCTGTTTTGTATATATGTTATAAGTCCCCAGGAATTCAGTGCTCAAGTGCATTGATCATAATTTGTATATTATAGGTCACCTGGTGTTTTGTGCTGTAGTACACTAATTGTTGAGGATCATTTGTATTTATAACTCATCATTAATCAGTGCTGTGTTGTAGTTAACTCATTGTTGATCATTGTATATTATAGGTCGCCTGGAGTTCAGCCTTCCTGCAAAACAGCTGCCCTGCTTCCTCCTCCACCCCCAAGAATCAGAGTAAGTGTTCACATACCGTAAATGGAGACCTTATCAAACACAACTTGTGGTCATGAGAATTTTTATGATCTTTCTCATTAGACAACTGCATCGGTTTTACTTATGAAACATATTTAAAATATTTCACTAAATTGTCAAAAGTGACTACCGGTAGTCCAAGTTCTTACTTCCCCATGCATTGAAAAAAAAACTTTGAACAAATACCAACCTAAACAGCATATCAGGTGCAAGAGCTAGAAAGACCACCTTTTATTTCAGGGTTATACTGGAAGTGAAATCGACTTCGAAAACACATAATTAATTGTTAAAATCTGTCTCAAAGCAGTATGTGGTAAAAATCATTTTTGTTATAATGTGTGTCATTTATAGAGGTTAACTGGTAAGAAGCCCCCAGGGAGGCTGACGTTTGCGTCTGTAGCCACGTGCTTTCCACCGCCTGTGTATGGGCATTCTGCCAGCAGCTGCAGCAGTCTGGAGAACTCTGGTACAGGGGTACATGCTTCTGCACGTGAGGTAATGAACTATTAAATCTTCTACTGAATGTAATAACTAGTGTGACTGACATTTCGTAAATTTTTCAGGAGTTCATATTTAAATACATTAAGAGAACTTACATTATTTTTTGCATTCAACATACCAGTATTTCAGACTTGAAATTTTGGTAACTGCTTCTTTCTTAATTATATATTGTTTTCAAAGAGACATCTCAATTTGGAGTTTTGTTTTGTTTTTCAAATTGATTAGAATTCTTATCAGAAAATTGGAATACTGAAAAATGATTGGGTTTTTTTTAATAAAAAAGTTTTTCGCTTATCCTGATTTTTTTTACAAAATGTCAGTTACACTACTTTTAACATTAAGACGACATGTGTTCGCTCATGTCAATTTGGACAATTTTGTAAAATCATTTTTTTTACCAAAAAGTTTGTTTTAATATTTAAAAAGTTGATGTATGTCATCTTAATAAAAACAAAAATGGAAAGATGTAAAAATGTAAAAAAAAAAGGTCAGTTACGTGACTTTTTACATTCAGTAGACGACATATTCAGGAATTTCCCAAAGAATTTGCTTTGTTACAGGTGCAATGTTTGGTACCCTCTGCCACATGCAAATTTTATGCCCCATTGGTTGTTTGATGGATCTGCAATTATGTACCCTCTGTGTACTTTTTAAATACCTGAATGAATGTTCAGTTTACTTCAGACTTAGGGTATCACGTTTAAACGGTCGCGTTTCGTGTTTTCCTCAAAAACGTTTACAAAAACATTAAACGTTTAAACGACAGTCAATATCAATATAATAAATATTGGGATGCAAATAACGTAGCCGACTAGCTGTACGAAGTATATCGATGACGAACTGCGAAATCCGGGTACTTGCGTTTAATCCGGGCACAACCGAATTCGACAGAAATTTATTTCTGATTGGTTTACGGATGACACGGACATGAACGGAAACTAACGGAAAATCTTCGCTACTTTCCTGAAATCTTACAACTTGGCAACAAAACAGTGCATATGCCGACATTATTGTTTTTCATTTCCTAACGATATGCACATTGTATTTCATGTGCAAAATACGTACATTATTTTCGGAGTGTTGTTTTTGGATACATTATTTTTCGTCGATTTTACATTATTTTTGACGTTCTTCAAATTGCTTTTATAGAATGACGAATACACATTTGGTGATACGGATGGTCTGGTCTATAATATTTAATGGTTTCAATAAGAGGTCATCGCGCGATTGGGATTATCATATGCACTGAATATATATTTCCGAAATAATTACTACTTTCAGTTTGGAAATGCGATGGTACTAATGCTTTTAAAACGGGCATAGGGATACCGTTAAAACGGTAACATTTCGTTTATTTCATTTCGTTTAAACGTTTATTAAAACCTGTAAACGTGATACCCTTACTTTAGACAATTATTCACTTAGAGGTCATCTACAATGTGTCATGTACCACTACACATGTTCCTCTGTCAAATCAATTTCAAGGTCAAAGGTTAAGGATTTTAATTTCAGCTAAATAACTAGAAGATGTCTGGAAGGATTTTATATTTTAATTCCGGATGAACAGGCAGGGCGTCCCATATCCTTCTTAAAATCTAAGTTCTTATTCTTGTCAATCATGCTTAATATTTTCACGGGCTTTAGAGGAAATGTTGAGTGGAATGTTGTGTGTCCTAGGCTCAAAGATAACCATCATACTCTATGACTGAGGCCTTGGATACCCAGATAAACATGGCTGAGGTCTGGTATAATTTTTGAAACAGGTGGTCCTTGTGTAAGTTGAAAATCCATGTGTAAAACTTTCCTTTATTTGGTACAAAATTAAAACGAAACTGTGTATCCTTTCAGAAATATTGACTGGCTTCATTTCACTTTATCGGTCAATATGATCCCATGACATGAACTGGTTTACTGTCTTTTAACAAACGTATATCAGTATAAGGGAACCATGCAATCTTTGTCATTTCCTTGACCTTGTCAATATCTTAAATGAAATATATGATTTCAAAGGTATTTGACATATGATTTTGTAGTTCTTTAGTTTTTGTCAGGAAACATTTGTTTGTAGAACTGTTGTCAGATATGACGCTATATATTAACTTTTATCTTACCAAATTTTATAAAAACAAAACTTAGTTGTGTTATCAGTCTTACTGGTTGACTGTGTTGTGAAAATTAGAGTTAAAGACGTGCTGAAAGGTAATTCCTTTTATTTGGTTTAAACAGATCAAGGTGAGGTAAAATCTGGGGAGGTTTGGTAGAATTCAGGGTCACAGGACCTTAATAATTACATGAATGTCCTGTGGATTTTGTTTAACGTTTTGCATGGGCTGTGTAACATTAATTAATTAAGGCACAATAGTCCGTTTCAGTCCTGTAATATCCAACTTAACTGTACAGTAAGCACACTTTCAGTTAAACTCTGTATTCTGAAAAGTGCTCAAATTTATCCAGGCCATCTGGATAATTAATTATAAGGTAATGGGACCCCAAACGAAGTTTTACAATGAAAGATTAAAAAATCTCTTAAACTTTAGTAAGAAGGAATGTGATCAATTGTTGAAAGTCATCTGGTAATGACTAGCTGATGACTTATCTAAAAAAATAGGGAAAACTTTTTTGTTGGAAACAAAAAGTTTGGGCCTTCAGTATTTTCTTAGAAGCCCTATTTAATGGTCGTTGCCAAACTTCTTGAAATGATTGTTTAAATTCTCAGTAATTAAGCTAAGAAAAATTAAGTAATTCATGAAATTGATATATGCATATTGCAAATCATATTGCAGATTCAATGCCCCTTGAAAGTCCAGAACCAAAGGACACCCAATCAGAATCAGGCTAACTCAAGGAGGAGCCACTCTGTTGTATTGGCCAATATGACCCCCTATCGAACTCCGAAGTCAGTGCGACGAGCTCCCCTACCAACAGAAGAAGAACGGATCTTGGGAACCCCAGATTACCTGGCACCTGAAATACTGAACCAACAGCCACATGGTACCAACCTGTTTGCTCATCTTAACTGGGGTGGGGCAATTTTTCTTATTTTTCTATAGTGAAACTTTGTGAGCACACTAGACGCCATATTTCTTTGCCAATCATCATCAAATTTGCTAAGAACCTTTGTTGTAATGATATCTTTAATAAGTTTTAAAATGGTTGTAGTCTCTTGGAGAATATGGCCCACAGGGGGTTGGCCAGTTGATCTTAAATGACAATAGTGAAACCTTGTCAACAATTTAGAATCATATATTTTAGCCAAATCTTCATGGGACTTGCTCATATTTTTTTCTAATCATATTTCGGTTATACAGACTGTATATAAATGGTTGAGAAAGATGGCCACTGCTGGTGGGGGAATTTTTTCTTGTTTGGCTGCCATGAAACCTTGCAAACACTCTAGACATCAAATTTGTTGTCCTATCTTCATAAAACTTGTTAAGAGCATTGTCCTTTCTTAGCTCAGGTCCAACATGTTTCGGGTATGTAGAAAAAATATTGTAATTTTAGCGAATTTGCAACCTTTTAACTTGAGTTGATGATGCTTCTTTCTGAGGATTACAACAACTATTTAAAAATGCTTACATATTTTCAAATCAAGTATCAAAAGTTACTCCTAATTATGTGCCTAGTTTGAAAATTTATGTTTTATTAAATAATTGCATCATAAGTTTTATTCCTACTTGCAGGGCCAGCGGTGGACTGGTGGGCGCTAGGGGTCTGTATGTTTGAATTCCTCACCGGGGTGCCACCATTCAATGACCAAACCCCAGAGCTGGTCTTCAACAACATTCTTAATAGAGGTAGGCACTTCATACTTTGCATGATAAAATATACAAACTATATTTGCACTGTTTGATAAAAAGGTAATGCGATAATATTGCAGCCCATTATAATATTTTACAGGGCATTTAAAATTGTGTCATATATGCACTTACAGATCACAGTAAACATATAGCTAACACTTTCATTATACCAATAATATACACAAATTGTCATAGGTAGCGACTTATTTGCCTTAAGTATTGTCATTTGGTGAACTTTATAGTTGGGCTTATATTAAAGTATCCCAACAAAAGGTCTTTACAAACTAAAGATGGATTTTGCTTTAACTTACATAGTTCAATAACCTTTTTGTATAGCTGATTATTTAATAAATTATTTTGGGCTAGAAAGATGTTTGGCAGAATAATGGCCCTCAAACATATAATATATACTTAAAGGTCAAAAAAACAAAATCCAAGCACCTACAGCGGAGCATTGGCATCCGCTTGACGGTGCTCTTGTTTTAGGTGAATGATGTCTATGAATGATGCAATTGTATGATTGCTTGTAACTAGCTGAAAGTGGTTGAAATTATGTAAGCATGATTAAGTTTCATTTCTGTGATATAGATATTCCATTTCTTATGTAGATATTCCTTGGCCTGAAGGAGAGGAAGCCATCAGTGACGAGTGTAGGGAGGCAATAGAGGCACTTCTTACTGTTGACCCTAAGGAGAGACCAGGAGCCAGAGGTACAGCTTATATACATGAACCGCGCTCTGTGCGTAAAGTGTCGTCCAAGATTAGCCTGTGCAGTCCGCACAGGCTAATCAGGGACGACACTTTCCGATTTTATGATTTTTTTTGTTTAAAGAAAGTATCTTCTTAGCAAAAATCCAGTAAAGGCGGAAAGTGTCATCCTTGATTAGCCTGTGCAGACTGCACAGAATAATCTGGGACAACACTACGCATATGCACTAAAACCCCTTTTGACAGAGCAAGGCTCACAAAGTTTAACTATCAGTTATTACCTGTGTGGTCAATGTTCAATTTTCCAACACGGATTGAAAATTCTGATAACAAAATAATATTACACCTGTCTTGGGATTGTGTAAGGGTTAGATGGGATAAAGGTCAATGTCATTGTTCCGACAATATAAACTACTGTTTCCTAAAATAGGAACAACTGTTTCTGCTCAATTACTTTAGATTCCATACAGTTATGTCGAGTCAAGGTCAGCATAACTCAAACAAATGAAAACATTTTTTTGCTCAATAACTTGAATGATGATAGCTATTATTATGTTATTTTTCAGGTAAAGTCTTTTTACAGTGAAACCTGTATAAACTGAACTCTGTGAAACGGACTTCCGGTTTTAAACTAACTGATTATTGGTACCAATATTTCTGGCCCCCAGCCCCCCATGTCAAAGTATGTTTACGTGTGTGTTTGTTAAAATCTTCTATGAAACAGCAAGGGTAATGGGTTTAATATTTGGCTTGTAATACTGTATGAGGATCCTAAATTAAGTTTGTTTAACTAGTACCCCTGGGCCCAGCCCTGGGGGTAACTTGGTTTCTTTATATACATATCGTGAAAACTGTTAAAATCTTCTCTTTAAAATAAAGAGTTCAATTTACACGTAACATTTTAAATAAAATTATGATGGAAAATATTGGTACCATGTAAAATATTCAGGAACTGGATTAAACTGTGTTCAAATAACAGTGTTGGACTGATTAAAAGTGTGCCTACATACCTGCAAGCGTCTTTTAATCCATTTATGCCTAGTGGACTCTCCCATCCTTCTAAATTGGATCAATTTATTTCCAAAATTAGGGATGTCCAGTATATTTATTTCTATATTTAGAATATTTCTTACAGAAATTCCTTTAAGCAAACAGCGCAGACCCTGATGATATGCCACAATGATGCGGCGTCTCATATGGGTCTAGGCTGTTTGCCAAGGCCTTTTTTCTAGACGCTAGGCATAAATGGGTTAAACATCTTTTCATTTTTCTTCCCATCAAGTATAATCACTTTGTGTGGAAGCTTATAACTAACTGGAGATCTATACAACGTTGCCACTCAATCCTGTTTTTTATGTTGCATTTAAATTGAAACAGAAGACATGTTCTTGCTGAAGACAAATTGTTTAAGGGTAAAACTGTTTAAATTTGTAACTATTTCGCCTTTATTAGCTATCCGCCGCATGAGAGCATTTGAGCCCATCAACTGGCAGACCCTTCTTGACATTGAAGCACCGTGGGTGCCCGAGCCAGATAACAACCAGGACACAACTTACTTCCAAGGTAGTGCACTTTGCTCATAATGTCTTCTGTATCCCATTCTTCTACTGAATACAATTCAATTGCATGTTTAAATAGATAGCATTCCGATTCGGCGTGTATTGATATCAGACCTTTAAACAACTACAAATCTACTACACTGTGACTGACACTTGCTCAATTAGTTCAAGGAAATAAAAGGTCTATGCAATTATCATTTAGCCGTGCTTTTAATGTCTAAATTGAATAAAGATGATAATTTTAATGATTATTTGCTTACAAAATAACGTATGTTCGCATACTGCATTGGGGACCTTTTGCATACAGCATAGAGCCTTAACCCCCTGGAATACCGCAAACCAAAAAGAATGGGTTCACCCTCAAACATGCGTTTTTGAAATGTCTGTTGCTGTTTTATACTTTATAAACAACGGAAGTTCCATTTTTGTGTTTCTTATCAGATTCTACTTGCAGAATGCATTGTGCAAATTGTTATTGGCTTTATTAATATTTATAAGGCAAAGTCACCAAACAAACAACGCAGTTGGATCTTTTTGCTTATTTCTAGATTCTATTTGTTAAGTGCAAGTTTCAAATAAATATACATTTGGCATATTGCAGTGATCATTCAGCAGTAACAAGCAATGCACATCAACATATACATACATAAATAGCACGTGTGTAATGAACATAAAAATGTATAGGATAGTAAAATAATGATCTCTGGGGGAAAAAATGCAATATAAATTCAAGCATAACCCGGGGTGTGATTTCTCCTCCTTCAGCTGATTTCCTCCCTTTCAATGTTAAAGTTATTTTACAAATTGTTGTTATTTTTGCTTGATCTGTATACAAATGAAGAGCTTAGTTTAACACTGTAAGTTGAGGTAGTGCATTTTCCTCCCCTTAAGTGGTTCTTAAATCACCCAACTGATATTTCAACAAACCATTTTAACATACAGTGTAACAATCTTTTTTTTATTTTTCAGCAAGAAATATGATGCAGGATCTTCTAGTTTCTGATGTTGATTTCTGAAACATCTACCACCAAATACCTCCTCTGCATTGCTTATAATAAAGAGACATTTATTTATTTGAACCTTGCTCTTTGAAAAGGGGGTTTGATGCATGTGCGTACAGTGTCATCCCAGATAAGCCTGTGCAGTCCACACAGGCTAATCAGGGACGACACTTTCCGCTTTTATGATGTTTTTTGTCTTAAAAAAGTCTTTTCTTCAGAAAAAGTATAGTTTAGGCCGAAATTGTCGTCCCTGATTAGCCTTTGAGGACTGCACAGGCTAATCTGTGATGGCACTTTACGCACATTGATTTAACTGTTTCACAGAGAAGGCTCATTTGTTTTTATGCCCCCCCAAGCATGGGCAGATGCCATTAGTCACATAGCGATTGGTCGATTTGTTTGTTTGTTCATTCTTCTGTCCAAAGTATGATTTAACCCAAATTGACACATTTCGGATACCATCAATAATGCTTGCTACAAAGCTTTGATACTTGCATGGATGTAACGTATGAACATTCGCAACATGCCAAAATCACCTGACCTCATTTTGATCTTTTCGTTGACCTACTTTTGGACTAAACCTTACTCAATTGGGCCAATTAACCTATGCTGACAAGGTTTCCACTGGGGGCATATATGTGTGAATTGAACGGATAGTCTAGTCTTGTTAAAGAGCTATTATAGTTGTATAAAGTTATAATAGTTACTGTTTAGGTAACAAATCTTACCTTGTACTTACTGTTCACACTTGTTGAACTTCTCATAAATAACTACTTAACTTTTTGTCCAACCTTACCGTATTGCGTGTACCTTATTTATTTTGTGATTGCCTGTTGTTTGTTCCCATATTATTTACCTGGTTAACACTCTACATCCCACATTTATTGTCAAAACTTGTTCAAGACTTGTTTCCTAAGAACATATAAAAATGTTTCAAAGATTTCTTGGAAAACTTCAAATTGAGTTACATTTGTTAAAAAAATAGGTCACTAGGTCAATTTGAAAAAATAATCTTACATATCACCGAAATAAACACTGGCCTTTATTCATGAGAATTTAAAATAGTGTTTTATGTAATATTTAACTTTATTGACTTTAAGTTGTAAATAATATATACTTCACTTAATCTTTGTCTTTTGGGGAAAAAATAAGTTAGCTTAGAATACATGTTCATATATTGACACAATTAAAAGAAAAGGAATACTATTTGTCTAATCAGTTGAACATCTCTTTTTTGTAGGCATTGATACCTTCAAAATTCATTGAAAATGGAGAAGTTTTGAATAACAATTTCTTTGATGTGCTTATAATTCACAAGGCTTTACTGAAATGGATAATACTGGGAAAAAACAGTGCATTACAATCTAATACCCGGGTTTCACAATTCTGTTTTATCAGTTAAATTTGTTCACAAAATATGTATTCTGCGGAATAACTAAGCTATTGACTAAATTTAATGGTCGTTCGCAGCATAAAAAACTTTGTTTCATAGTATACAATATGTGTGTAAAAGGTATTTAATCAAAATATTTGTCCATATTACCCAGATGATGCATACTTCTGAGCTAGGTTTCTGTACAAAAAGGCAGCATTATCTGTGTCAAGTCATTATCCTGATGACGATTATTTTATGTGACAAACGCTGGCACTTGATAATGATTTAAATGTGCACCAGAAAATAATCGATGTACTCCAGCTAAATATATTAAGGTTATTTTTTATATGGGTAAACATATCAAGAATGTTGTACTTTTAGCTCCACCTTGAACGAAAAGTATACATACAGAATATACTTACCGGTTGTTACATTTCAAAAGTCAATGCTTGGAACTTGGAAGCCATAGTAAAAAAACAAGATGTAGTTAACTTTGATAATTTTTTATTTACATTGACTATCAGCATGTGGCACAAAATTTGGGAAGTATATGTTTCCCTTTTATTTCTTAACCGATTTGGTAAGTGGGTCGACGGTGTCAAAAACTATGCCACTCGTAAGTCCAATTTAAGAAAGAGCTTTTAAACTCACTTGAGGCCACATTTATTGCCTTATATGCATGAAACTTTTGCTGAGCATTTGTTCAAATGATTTATCTGCCAAGTGAGATACGATTACATTCCATTGCTTAACATTGACCGTTCCAAGGCAGTGATCCGAGTTTTAATTATTTAATGCTTCTAGTTGGTGTTCTGTTATAAAATTAGAGGATAAGAACACCCTGTTACAACTCTTGTTCAAGTCTGCTTTTTATGTATTATATTTAAATTCGTGTTTATTTCTACATGATTGGTGTAAGAATTGTTTGTTTATGTGAATCTAGTAACTATAAATAATGCAAAAACATTAGATAAACTGACTGATGCATGGCTCACATCAGCATGAAATACTCGTGGAATCACCCTGTATTCGGCGTCCTGCGGTGTGTGGTCTGCGTCTTCAACTTTTAGCTCATTGGCACTCTATATAGGCCACATTTTATATTCAGTATTGATGACATTTGGTCAGAATGATAATCTCAACAATATCAATGCCATGTTCGAATCTGGGTCAAGACCATGTTCGAATCTGGGTCAAGTGTGTCCAAAAAGTAGGTTACCAGGTCAAAAACCTTGTTACCACTCTAGAGGCTACATGTATTACTCAAACCTGAAGAAACTTGGTCAGAATGGTTATTTGTGTCGCGTTCTGAGAAAACTGGACATAATGCATGTGCGTAAAGTGTCATCCCAGATTAGCCTGTACTGTCCGCACAGGCTAATCAGGGACGACACTTTCCGCCTAAACTGGATTTTCGCTTTGAAGAGACATCATTTAAACGAAAATTTCATAAAAGCGGAAATTGTTGTCCCTGATTAGCCTGTGAAGACTGCACAGGCTAATCTGGGATGACAATTTACGCACACGGATTATGCCCAGTTTTCTCAGAACATGACACATATTATGTCGATTTTGAATCTTGGACGCGTTCGTCCAAAAACCAGATACGGACAGAAGTTAAATATTTATGTTGATTACCTTATCATTAATATTATATGTTTTTCGTTACTGTATGTTCAGCATGTGTTTCTCTCAAGATATTTACTTTTAATCAGAATATAATTTAAGTGTCTGTTTCGATACATTTAAAGAACAATAAATGTGTACTTAAATTTGCATTGTAATTGTTATTATCCCTGAAAAATTCGAGTTTTGTCCTGGTCTTAGCTTAAATTTAATTTTTGTCAAATTGTCCAAACCTTTTCACAGACATTTCAGTGCACGTTATATGTAGTTTCGTATCAAAGGTGTTTTTCTAAATACGGTATGTTGTGCATATTTTCCCCCGTGGCCCTCGCTGTAAGGCAAAGACCTATGTATTAAAGGCCCTCGCTGTAAGGCAAAGACCTATGTATTAAAGGCCCTCGCTGTACGGTTAAGACCTATGTATTATAGGTCCTCGCTGTAAGGCAAAGACCTATGTATTAAAGGCCCTCGCTGTAAGGTTAAGACCTATGTAGTATAGGCCCTCGCTGTAAGGCAAAGACCTATGTAGTATAGGCCCTCGCTGAACGGTTAAGACCTATGTAGTATAGGCCCTCGCTGTAAGGTTAAGACCTATGTAGTATAGGCCCTCGCTGTAAGGTTAAGGTTTTTCTTTCTTCCCAAGCATCCAGCATGCCAATTTAGGTTATCATTGGTCATAACTTCTTCAGATATAATGCAGAAAAAACACATGTTACAGGCCCCTGTGACCTTTACCTTGGACATGTTGACTTAAAAAAAATATGCGTCTTCCTTTCCGCCCAAATAACCAGCATACTTATCTAGATGGTGCTAGGTGAAATTTTTCTCTACTAATAAGGAAACGAATTTCATGTCACACGCCCCGTGCGACTATGCCATTCGTCACGTTGACCTTAACCCATTTATGCCTAGCGTCTAGAAAAAAAAGGCCTTGGCAAACAGCGTAGACCAAGATGAGACACCGCATGATGCGGCGTCTCATCAGGGTCTTCACTGTTTGCTGACAGGACTTTCTATAAGAAATATTCTAAATATAGAAATAAATATACCAGACATCCCTAATTTTGGAAATAAATTGATCCAATTTAGAAGGATGGGAGAGTCCACTATGCATACATGGGTTAAAATGAATAGGCGTCTGCCTATCCGCCAAAGTTATCAGCAGTGCAATTGAGATGATCGTATATCAAAGTGTTATTTTGTCAGGTTCGATAACCAGCCAGACATTGAAGCACTTCTGGATAAAGGCCTTTTATAATAAAAATGCTTACATTAACGTTGTCCGCTCTCCAACACTAATAGGTTCATGATTATACATGTAGACGTAATAATTATAATGTGAGTAGGGCACTCGTAGACATAATATCTCGGTCAAGTGCAATAACTATCCGGATCGCCAAACGCACTCCTGAATTATGGCTCTTGAAATAATATATCCAAAATATGAATGCCATACTAATCCTCTCCGGACACTGCCTCAACCACTTTGTATCATATGTGTCGCGTTCTGAGAAAACTGGACAAAATGCATGTGCGTAAAGTGTCATCCCAGATAAGCCTGTGCACTCCGCACAGGGTAATCAGGGACGACACTTTCCGCCTAAACTGGATTTTCGCTAAGAAGAGACATCATTAAACGAAAAATTTAATAAAAGCGGAAATCGTCGTCCCTGATTAGCCTGTGCGGACTGCACAGGCTAATCTTGGACGACAATTCACGCGCAAGCATTATGCCCAGTTTTCTCAGAACACGACTCATATCATCATCAAACTTGATGGCAATTTTTGTTAGTTTACAATCTTGGAAAGTTCAATATAACGCCAGATCGCAAGAAGCACTTCTTTTAAATACTGATCATTTATTAATAAAACATGGCTAAATCAACCCTGTTCATCCTTCAATTCACATATCATCATTAAACTTGGTCACAGTTTATGTGTGCGTGCATTGAATCTCAAATGAACAGAATATAATACAATTGTGATTTACATCAATACTACTGGTTTCTTGTGTTTCAATTTTATATAGAATGTGTAAGTGAATGTTTGTTTCATCGGCAATACTATCAAGTTTGAAAACAGCATATTTACTTTATTGAGTAAATTCTTGGACTCAGAGCCGAATTNTTTTCGCTAAGAAAAGACATCATTAAACGAAATATTTAATAAAAGCGGAAATCGTCGTCCCTGATTAGCCTGTGCGGACTGCACAGGCTAATCTTGGACGACAATTCACGCACAAGCATTATGCCCAGTTTTCTCAGAACACGACTCATATCATCATCAAACTTGATGGCAATTTTTGTTAGTTTACAATCTTGGAAAGTTCAATATAACGCCAGATCGCAAGAAGCACTTCTGTTTAATACTGATCATTTATTAATAAAACATGGCTAAATCAACCCTGTTCACCCTTCAATTCACATATCATCATTAAACTTGGTCACAGTTTATGTGTGCGTGCATTTAATCTCAAATGAACAGATTATAATACAATTGTGATTTGCATCAATACTACTGGTTTCTTGTGTTTCAATTTTATATAGAATGTGTAAGTGAATGTTGTTTGTTTCATCGGCAATACTATCAAGTTTGAAAACAGCATATTTACTGTATGTATTGTTGGGCAACTATACACACAAAGAGAAATAGGTACCTGTACTTTGATGTATTGACCATACAAATAACAAAATAGATAAATACATGTAAAAGTTAGATATGATAATAAGACACTTGATTAAAAACATGTGTGCATGTGGTCTGGACAGGTCAACAGGCACGTCCCTCCGTGCAAGACTGTTCTCCAGGGCACGCTAGAGGAAGGTCGACCTCGAGGCAGTCAGAGAAAAAGCTGGATGGACAATGTAAAAGAGTGTACATCTCTTCCTATGTATTAGTTACTCTCAGCAGCACAAAACAGACCTGACTGGAGGAGGATTTCTGTATCGTCGTCCCTCGATCATTTCCCCCAACGGCCAAACCGGTCAAGGGATTGATGATGATGATGATGCATTCAATTAAAATATAAACATGTATTGATGGACTAGTAAGTACGTATAAGGCAAAAATATTTCGCATATAACATAAAGTAGGTTAATAATTCAATGAAACATCGGAAAAAAGGTGAAAAAAACAACAATCAAAATACAACATTAAAGCTAACGAATTTGTGCGTTATATTTATTGATTTATAAAACACATATAGACGTTCCAAATTAGCAAGAATTGAAATTTCACACTTTTGTGGGGCAGGAGAATATCTGCCAGGTACAATAAACAGCCACATAGCCACATCGTCTGAGGAACTTCTAAGTTATTGCCCATACATTATCCAAAGTTTGTCAATTACAGTTGCCTGATTTTTCACTCAAGATAGATGTAAACAAGACTTTAAAAGGGCTCATTGAGTGACAGGTTGGTACTCTTGTTTATATAGTTTTAACCTTTTTGTGGTTTCTATTTATAAAAGGATATTCTGCCTTCGACGTAAATCAGATAAATAGAATGCATTTTGGATAAATAAAGAAGCACCCACGCAATTGAATTAATCACGATTTGAAAACTGCACAATTCATTTTTCAAATCTGTACGAAAAGTTAATATTAAAGCACGTCTATAAATGTCAACATGTAACGTTAAAACTTGAAACTATCACAATTTAAAACAGTGTTTGTAAATAAATGTTTGTAATGTTTTGTAAATCATAAATTTTAAAAAGAAACTAAGAATTTAAAATCAATATATTAACACATGTTAACAATTGAATCGCTAACAGACACACGCTCTTGCAGCACTCTCGGGTTCGGAAAGTTTGTGGGTTTAAGCCAAAGTATTTTATGAATTCCTTTTGCGATGTTTAATTTTTCTCAAAGTTTGCATTTTACATTTATTTTCGGATAAGTTGAAAATACTAAAATTATAAATGCATTTACTTTAACTGTTGTATGTATGCATTAACACATGATTTTAAATTGTCAGCACACGGTAGCTGATGGTATTTTCGATGTATACAGGGATTACGAAGACTTAAATATACTTAAATATTGATGATGTAGTAATCCTTCCAAAAAGGAATTGTGTGGCCAAATGTATATATGGGTCTATATTAAAGTTTTATCCCCGTCGTGAAAAGTCACAAATAATCTTACATTAATTAACCCATTTATGCCTAGCGTCTTGAAAAAAGGCCTTGGCAAACAGCAAAGACCCAGATAAGACGCCGCATGATGGGTTAAGTATATTTGTACAGCTTGAGATGACAAAAATATTGCCAAGAGCAAAAAGGGCACTAAGATCCAAATACACGGCGACGATTATTGACAAATCTTATTAGGATCGCAAATATTAAGTCTAGACTCGACATAGAACTTAAAGTTGAAAACCAATTATGTAGCGAGGCTGATTTTTTTTTACCGATCCCTGGCAAAGATGGCTTGCAAAGCAAAGTTATTTCGCAAAATGCTTGTGCGTAAATTGTCATCCCTGATTAGCCTGTGCAGTCGGCACAGGCTAATCAGGAACGACAATTTCCGATTTTATGGAATGTTTTGTTTAAATGATGATTCTGCTTAGCGAAAATCCAGTTTAGGCGGAAAGTGTCGTCCCGGTTTAGCCTGTGCGGACCACACAGGCTAATCTGGGACGACACTTTACCCACAAGCATTTTGCCCAGTTTTCTCAGAACACGACTAATCTACATAGAAGTAGTCGGCGCAACTTGATTCTGTAGACCTGACGCTTCCTTACATCCAAATCTCTGTCGGAGGTTGTCACGAAGTGTGTCACGAAGTGTCTTAAGATCGCGGATGATATTTCCGATATCGAAAACGAAGATGGTGCCAAGTATGAGGACGAGGAAGATTAATCCTGCAACACCCACTCCCTTTGCTGATGGCCGATGGACTGGCATGCTGTTCAGTTTCCGTTGCTGCAGTGAGTTAAGAAATATTTTTTTATTCATACATAAATTGTTTAACCCATTTATGCCTAGTGGACTCTTCCATCCTTCTAAATTGGATCAATTTATTTCCAAAATTAGGGATGCCTGGTATATTTATTTCTATTTTTAGAATATTTCTCACAGAAATTCATTTGAGCAAACAGCGTAGATCCTGATGAGACGCCGAATCATGCGGCGTCTCATCTGGGTCTACGCTGTTTGCCAAGGCCTTTTTTCGAGATGCTAGGCATAAATGGGTTAAGAAATATTTTTTCATTCACACATAAACTGTTTTATGTCATTGTACGCCTTGTTTAAAATACATTTTCTGTTACCATTATACTTGTTTTTAACCTAATATTTAATTACTTGTGTATAACCTAAGTTTGGAGTCACCAATCAAATTCGGCCTTAGCCATTGTGGCCCTTTGTTCTTTAAAGACTGTGACGTTGTAATCCAGTGTGGTCAAGATAGATAAGACTTTGCCTTTCAAGTCTTAGGCGCCTATATATAGAAGAGTAAAATTATTATTTTTGTGCTTAGATAACCATAATCTCACACAAAAAATTCGTATTTACAAGATTCGTTTAGGGTAAGTATTTTCATATATACATAATGTTGCGAGTACCCTTTCGAATATGTGTGTAAGGTCTCGAATTAATAGTGTATATTACAGATCATCATAATAAAACATATGGTTGTCATTACTAAAATTATATTAAACGAAATAGTTTCGTATGAAAATTCTAGAAATCGGACCTTGATATAAAAGTGATACCCTTATTACTTTGTTTACCTTTGTTACATATTATGTAATTGATTCGTCCGTTGTTTGACATACGCATAGAAGTAATTGTTTGGTGAATTCATGAATTTGGATATAATCAGCTGGGCGTGAATTTTTAAATTCTAAACCTTGCGTCTCATGGCCGAATGAGACAGGAAACCTGTCTTAGCTTGATTAACCCATTTATGCCTAGCGTCTACAAAAAAGGCCTTGGCAAACAGCGGAGACCCAGATGAGACGCCGCATGATGCGGCGTCTCATTAGGGTCTTTGCTGTTTGCTTAAAGGAATTTCTGTATGAAATATTCTAAATATAGAAATAAATCTACTAGACATCCCTAATTTTGGAAATAAATTGATCCAATTTAGAAGGATGGGAGAATCCACTAGGCATAAATGGGTTAATACATTTACAAGATACATGGCTCGTTTGGTGGTTCACTTACAGTAGAAGAGAGGTTTTTCAGGTCAACTTTGAGTCTTTCTTGGATGGCTGCTACCATGATGTTAATCTCATTCTGTGTGTAGTTTTTAGGTGCGTTAACCCAAGCACATGGGCAGTAGCAATCCATCAAGCACACCTCATTGGAAGCTGAAATGGAAGTGAGTTTATATAAAATATGATTTTTTAAGATGGCTCCTATGATTCTCGTTTTCGATTCGTTTAACCTTTTGACATTCCCGATTTCAAGTACTGTATCATTTGCCTCAACTGATACTGAACTTGAAATCGGGAATGTCAAAAGGGTCTTTTATATGTTGATCTCAAAGACAATATGTGCACGGGTCAATATGCGAGTGTTCATTTGACAATAGCAATCATTGCATAAATTCAGTGACCGGACGCAGCACTTACACGAATTGCTTTCACCTGTTGACCGTTTCGACCGTTCATCAAGGTTGCGAGGTATCGACTTTGCGAGGGAGTTTCCGTATGTTTGAACCAATGGCACCAGAACGGGATGCTTATCAGGGGGCGATGTTGTGGGAGGGGAACCGTTGGGATCTTGGTTCAGCGGCGTTGACGAGGGAAACGTGACGTTGGTGATAAATTCAAATTCTTGCTTTGAGCTATTTACGAACAGCTCATCAATAGCCCCTACTCCTGCTATAAGAACAAGTCAATCAATATAAATACCGTGATATGACGCGAAATTTTAACGAATGTGATGGACAGTAGCTGTTGTCTCATTAGTATGGCACATGGTAGTCAGTACATATGCGAATGAAAAACGTGTTTTGACTAAAATGCGAAGATAAAATGCTCTTTGTCTATACCAACAGAATTGCGCTGCGTCTATAGAACAATAATTTAACATTTAGACAGTGACTGTTACGATAATAACTAAAAGAACCTTTTTTTCTGTAACGCATCGTCAGAAAGTAGGAAACTGAGAGTCTTTGCGAGGTAATTTGAAATACCTTTTTGTTCATGTTTTAACCCACCATTACAAATTAATATCGTTAACAATTACTTACATAACATAGTATTATATGTTTTTGCGAATAATGTTTTCGTAATATGCCAATTTATATTTGGAAAATTGAAGAACGTTACACTCTGGTTGCTAGTTTTAATAAATAAACCATCATTTTTAAGTGAAGTGTATCTTTAAATAGTCGTCAACACTATTTAGTTAACAAGATTACATATTTTTCTCACATATAAGAGCTAAAACAGTAGCAGCAAAAACAAAAACAACACAAACGACAAGACATTTCGCTAACCGATTTTGAAGTTCGCGTTCCCGGTCATCGACAACAATGCAAGTTTCGTAAAAGCAACGAGGCCTTTTTGATCGTAGTTAGTTCTTATGGAGTAGATCGTGTTGATAGGAACCTCAAAAACCTGTTAAACATTCAATACAAAAATAATACAAAAATCCACAAACAAAGCTAATAATATAAATTGTAGCATACCTTTTCGCAAATTTAAGTCTTAATGCATTTGTAATATAAAAGCAATAAAAAAAAAAAAAAAAATNAAGAAAAAAAAAAAAAAAAAAAAATCGATCGGTCAGTTAAAGAAAGTGTAGCCGATGATGCTTAAAGTGTTATTTTAAAGGATTCACATGTTGGATTCGTAAAGAAAATATGAGTGATTCTAAAATAACAATCGAACTAAAACTCAAGACTAAAATTACACTAGAAATATAATTTCGTTAACGGATGATCAAATAGTATACACATATAAAAGCTTTTATCGGCAACTTGGAAAATAATTAACATATAGTTCAGCAATGCACAACAAACTTTTAATGCCTGGTTTGCCTGATTTACACGAGTACGCTTTTATCTAAAAGGACCCCGATTGGAAGCTCGGCGCATACATTTCAACTTAAAACAAGAGATGTGTTTGTCTTATTTCAACTTAAAACAAGAGATGTGTTTGTCAGAAACACAATGCCCCCTAATGCGCCGATTTGAATTTCTTTTTGACCTTTGACCTTGAAGGATGACATTGACCTTGACCTTTTACCACTCAAAATGTGCTGCTCTAGAGATACACATAAATGTCAAATATATAGTTGCTATCTTCAATATTGCAAAAGTTATGAGCAAGGTTAAAGTTTTAAGACAGACAGAATGACGGACAGACAGAATGACAGACAGGCCAAAAACAGTATACCCCCTTTTTTTAAAAAGGGGCATAAAAAATGTTTTAAAATCTCTTATTATATCTATTATAAAGTAGATTTTGCATAAAATGCAATACATGACTTCACACGATCAGCAATTAGATATTATATTAATGTTTTACCAAATTATACTCGTTTTCAAGGGACATGTTTTTTGGCAGTAATTGGTTGTTTGTCTGGTGGCTACACCCTGAGCTGTTGCACGACATGACTACAACTTGAGATCCCCCAAACTGTAAGAAAAAAAGAACTGTTACGATGAACATGAAAGGCAATTGTTGATGATTTATTCAGCCCATCTGCCAGAAAAATATTATTAAAAACGAACGAAGAAACGATTATTTTTTAGAACTGAGTTGTTCAAACATTTATATAATTATTTAATAGTTTACAGCGTGTCGATTGTTAATATATATCTCGTACAAAAGTATAACTGAAAACTGTTATGCACCATGATAGTGATTTGGGTCTCGGTTGTCTCGTTGATGTACAGTCGTATGTAGGTAATGCTCTGGTTGTCAACATCGACAATAAGTCCCCCCTGGCCTTCGATGTTAAAGACTCGCACATCATTCTGCGAGATGGCAATACTCCTCCGCACAGCAGCAACTGATATTGTATGCAAATCAATGATATTAAACATGTGTGCTTTACTGGATAAAAATGTTTGTTAAGGTTTCACATTTTCAAAACAGCACCAAAACCAACAACAAAACACCAACAAATAACAATACCACCGGAAAATGCATCAAAAGACTGGTGTATAATTTTACGTAGGTAAAATGATATTCGGCTGTAGACGTAATATATAAGCAAACTCTTTATACATTTAACTGTTTTAAAATAGAATTGATTTGATTGCTTTAGAAGATTTAGACGCGCAAACATTTCGATAATTCGCGAGGGCAAAGTTTTGTTATCCCAATTTCCAAAGTCCTGTTCAAGAACGGTAGAGTACTTCAGCGAACATGAGTTATGTATATTTATCACAATCTCATTATAAGCATGTCCAGTCTGACGCTTCTATACTATCCGCTGACTGGATCGGTCAGATGAGCTTCCAATAACCAATCAAATAGTCGCCTTCAAAAGTCATTTTGATCGCTCTGTAAGGATACCAACCATACGCTTGTACAACACAAGATATTTGTTTGATTGAAAATAGATTATACATTGATTAAACTTGGGCAAATATATAATATAGGTCCTGATAAGGAGCAAGTATTAATAAATTAGCATGCAAAGCCAAATTTGGATCTGGCAATTAAGCCGACATGAGTTCAATTCAAATAGGTCCGAACCCGCATTACCGGTAGACCAGTATAGGTACTAGTACGCGACCCTATGTGGATACAACATGGGATCCACCTTGGTTTATACATGTATACATTCTGGGATGCGTGTGAGACCCATATACATTTTTTCGCCATTATAACATCCATTAAGGGGGCGGGGGCAGTAAAGTTCCCATTTTTTGGTCCCAACTTGAAAACCCATTATGATTTTTCTAAGTATGAACGTATGGGGCCAATATTTACTTGAACTGGGCTAAAAATATGCTATCGTCACACAGTGGGACCAACTAGTAATACATGTCGTATGATCATATCAGGTCCGTAAGGGAGCAAGACATGAAGCCCATGTTGGCCCACTGCAAAATAAGCAAATAAAGGTCCCCGAACACCGCTTGATGTGATTAGGGCATGGTCATGTAGGGATACCATAGACATAATCTTGCTGTTATAAGGGCATGGTCATGTAGGGGTACCATAGACATAATCTTGCTGTTATAAGACTCTGGTCCAGTACAGTATCCTCAAATGGTTCGTATTTTGTTAAAGCACATACTGGTCCTTTCACGCATGCTATGAATCTTATCTTAAAACAAAATGGCCGTAGAATAGTAACTTAAAGCGCTATATTGTACGCAGCTGCTCAGCTTTAGTACTTGTGGAAAATAGTTCAAACAAACATATTGGAAATATCACGCAAGCCACTTATACGAAATAATTGACACGGATCTAATCGGGATCATCTGCAAACACATTGTGCTATAAATTCATAGCCGTGAATGAATGCCTACGGAGTTCCTAAGGCATTGAGATGGTTGCCATCTTTGTATTATTGATAATTATAAAATTCGGAGAACATCTTGGGGATTTGTCATGTACTAATTTTAACATTCGAATACCGAAAGTATTTTTTCTCATTCTCAAAAAATGGTGATTACGGCGTTGTGATTACGGCGTTGATATTTAAGAGACACCATGTATTCACATTTTCGCAATATTTTGTCCAGACGTTCACACAGAAAAAAGAAAATTAAACATCTTACCAAAAAGTGGCAGACGCAGTGTCAAGTTTGGTTAACAAGAAGGAACCAAATGTATTAAAACATTCTTTAATACAAAATTAAAAGTTACTATTGATATAGATAGTATGGTAAATACTTTTTTTCTAACTTACCGAACTCAGAGCAAATAAGCACCAGCACACCAAGAAGAAGCGCATACTTCATCTGAAACGTACATAATTTTACTTAGGTCATATTAGAAATGGTTGCACACCAATAATTCCAAGACATAATATGCATTAATTGAATGTATGTAACGAAACTTTTAAAGGGATTTTATTTCTAAAGCCGATCAAATTGTTCTGCGCTCAAATGTCAAATTTTATTTCTAATTTACCAATATATTAGATATTAAACTCGAAAAGAACAGTGAAAGACTGATTGCTAAAGCCCCAGTCCCGTACAGATGCCGGATCAACACGGTTCATATCCGGGATGATCCGGCATGTGAACCTTGTAGCCGCCGTGTAGCTCCGTGTCGATCAGTGTAGGTCCTGGGATGTCCGGGAATGTCCTTCGCGCTCCGGGAGGCCAACACGGCAGTTTTGGGAAGTTCAAAACTGCCTTGTTGATTCGTGACGAACTGGGATGATAGCACCATCCGGGATTGTCCGTGTAGCTGCCATGTGGGGCCCGGGACAGCCGTATTTGGCCCGGGACATCCGTATTTATGCCCTGGTTTTCCGTGTGCGTCCTTGACAATCCGGATAAAACAATTTCAGACCCCTGGCCTTCACGGATCGTGACGGCAGTTGTACGGTAGTCTCCTGTGCTACCGACGATGCAACATGGGCGATGAGATGCCGACTGAGGACAAGCTCATGCTGATGAGATGCCAGCTTCTACTGCACAAAGCTCAGGTTGAAAACAGTTTCCTGATTGCTAAAGCGAAGCTTCGACAGAGAAATAGAAAATTCGCACAACATATTTATTTAAACCAGTCAAAAGAATGAAAATGAGAACCACCTGGATCAGCACGGGCTCGCCAGACGATCAGGCCTGGTTGATAACGTACGGCTGATGTGCGTACTGGTTCTAGTCCCAGGAAACGGACTCGAGAGCGTTTCATATAAGCCTTATGCTTTCGATACAATCGCGCTAAAATAAATATTTTTAAAATAACACGTACATTTATTTAGAAAATAATCAAGCCGAAGAAGTCAAACTGCAGGAAACATCTGACAGCTGGCATAAAGTTCGCGAAAACAGTGCGGTACCTAACATCGGGGAAAGTTATCACTGTCTGATGTATGTCTTTCTTGTAGCACAAAGAAACATCTCCAAGATCATCCTCCAGGTCCGCGATGCGTACTTGTACAATTTGCTGAGGACCCAATACCCTGTCCTGAAACGCCAGATGAGTAAAAGAGCATCGTCAAGCAGTTCGGCCACCTATAGCAGTTGCATCACTATGTGATTGTATTGAACGGGAAGCACATCGCCGTGCATTGTCCTCGATGTGCTATCTCCTTGTACTTCAACTATTACTATTCCACAAGCGTCATGACCTTGGTCGACGCCGACTTCCAGTTTATTTGGGTCGAATTAGGCAGCAATTCTTTTCTTGTGTCACATAGGGTTCTCATTGAGAAAATCGGCCATGATGCCATCTTTTTTCTCTGAAAAGACGAGGGATGTCTTCTTTTTTTCGTTACGAATCAGTTTCAGTGGGTGGTGCTGATGGTTGTTGATCTACTTGTAAATGAAGTGGCAATCTTGTTCTTGGCCTCGAGCTTGTTTTTCCTTGTTGCTGCTGTTCTTCATCGGTAGCGGATGCTGCTCGTGACGATCTTTTAGAATCTTCTTGGAAACGAAGTTACACATTCGAGATTTGATTGCAGAATGATGGAATCATCGACAATCAGCCTGCTTTTATACAAGTAATTGTCGGTTCGGCGCAGATCGGTTTTGGTCCGTATGGATGCCGTGTTAGTTCGTGTCGTTGTCGTGTAGGGCCGGGGTGGTCAATGTATGAGCCGTGTTGGTCCGTGTTTATCCGTGTATCTGCCCTGTAGGTCCTTAGCTCTGCCGTGATTGTCTGGGCGCCGTATTGATAGCGTGTAACTGCCGTGTTAGTCCGCGTGGATGCCGTGTTGTCATCGGGATGATGGTCTTTGGAAGACCGTCAACGCTATAAAATCCCAAAAGGCCACGGATCGTCCCGGTTCTTGATCCTGGGGGATCCGGGGCGATTCGGGACTGTCGTGTCCATCCGTGCTTATATGGGACTGGGACTTAAACAAACATAGTTAAGCGTATTTTATGTAAAATTTAGCGTGCACTATATTGAAATTAAGTTCCATTTTATACATATACAGCTTATTGCATAGTATTGCGAAACCCAGCAACATCATATAAATTGTATATCACAAACAAAAACAACTCTTGGATTCTGTATAAGTGGTTTCGTATTGACTTTAAAAGACAAATGTGGAAAGTAAACTTCTGCAAATATTTAAGACTACTATCGTGCGACATCAAGTATTAAGCATCAATAATTACGAAATAAGTGGTGCGTGTTTGGCTACTTTCGTTTCTATTCGACTGAAATATATAGCCAATTGGAATAAATTTAATGAAATAAAAACGAATAAATGTTATAATTTGTAATGTATATATATAGAACAGGAAAATGGTCGGCCAAAACAGTTATATTACACATTTATCATTAAATACAGTCAACACATTTCAGCAAAAATATTTAAATTAAATTTAATATTCACCGTAAGACAGTCCTGTTACTGAAGCCGACACAATTCCAATAAGCGTTTCCTTGAAATATTTCACTTCATTCGCCTCAGATAGCCCAACACATCTGATTTAAATTTGCGAACATTAATAAATCCATCATATTATATTGATGTCTGAAATAAACAGTCGTTTCCAGCAACAAAACACTTCATCGTTTCCAGACAACAACTGTTAAAATTCAATAAACGGTCGAGTTGCCTTAAATATTTGATATTAAAAACAATCAGCTCAATCATACGTAGTTGAAATATTGGTTTAATCAGCGGATGCTACATTGGAGAAGCTGCTCGACTCGTTTTGCAATTATGCACATTACCATAACAGAAGAACTGCATATTTTGGTATTGTCAGGTGTCTCAACAGGGGAATATCGGAGGAGATTAATTACAGATAGTTTTAAAACAACATCGACATTATAAAGACATTAAATCAGGTTTCAATGCTCTTTAAGTGCGTTTAATTTCACGAATCATGTAGTGGCACTAACAGATTGTGATCAGGCATCAATATTAAATGTTCATTTCTATAGAATGTAATTAAACGTATGCATTTTAAATTACCCAATTTACATATTGCTAATAACATCGCGCTGAGAGCTATACGCTTCGCTGCATAAAACTATTTATTATATAGTATATATTTTTTTATTAGCAATTTAATGCAATAACTTATGATATAACATTGATAAACGCATGGTTTAAACGTTTAAGTTATAGTAAACAATTCTCATCGCCTGATTAGTGCAAAGAATGGCTGAAATAGTATCTTTACAAAAAAAAAATCATATATAAGCCTCGTTCTGGGAAAACCGGGCTTAATGCATGTGCGTAAAGTTCAGTACCAGATTAGACTGTGTAGTCTGCACAGGCTAATCAGGGACGACACCTTCCGCATAAATTAGACTTTTGTTAAGAGCAAATTTCCCTCAAAGAAAATTCCATAAAAAAGGAAAGTGTCGTTCCTGCTGTCCGCACAGGCTAATATGGAACGCACATGAATTAAGCCCAATTTTCCCAAAGCGAGGCTCATATGATTTTGGCATGTAAATCACGATACAACATACAGTATACAAATAAATGAGTAATTATTATAATTGTCCAATCGCTAAAAGCCTCAGTACTTGGAACGTCATATACATGGTCATCATTTATATAGTCACTTTGATAACGACCATTATCTTCACCATCAACACCATTAGCAACATCAGCAGCAGAACTAACTCTATCGGACGGACAGACGCGTAAACGAGGCTTATTATATAGGCCACGTAAAGTTAAGTAATATGATACTCCCTTATATATATATATATTTACATTGAAAAATAGAGTTTTATTAGGTCTTACATTGAAATTGTATATACCTCGCAATTTATTTCGCTATATATCTCCTTGTATAAGACGTTAAATAAATGAAATGTAAATATATATAANGGGGGATAGACATTATGTACTTAAATTTCCCGCCGTTCTCGGGGGAACCTGTATAATACAAATGATCCCAGCCTTGACATTATTATGCCAAACCTTTAAGATAATAAATTGCATAGTTAAATTGTTTGGCGTTTGTCGTTGAATAATAATGTTTATTCGCTCAAGAATAAACTCTCTTATTCAACGCAAACGCGATTTTCCTAAGGGATCGCCGAAACCCATACCCCACTGTTATAACCCATCCTACCCAGTCTACTGTAACACATAGACTCGTCCACTAAGTACAAAACCACTGCCCGTGAAAATTGTCGGTCTTTTACCTGCTGGTCGCATCTCAGGGTATGTCGTTCTATGGTTTACACATGTTTACATTTACCACCCACCCTCCCACTTAATTTTATTGTAACACGATGCTTGCCAGATTTTTGTTATATTCCAGTGTTGTCGAGAATTACGAGCTCCATTAGAAACCCACATCGTCATGGCTGGGACTTAGCAGCGTACGGAACACCGTCAGTTTGTCAAATGGTCTACTTAGTTCGGCCCCCGACGACAGGTTCCTGCGTAATTGACTGTACCAGTGTTGGAGAATTTTCAGTTCTGTGCGTTACGGAGTACAGCATAGAACGTATGTCTAAACATAACGCACCGCACAAAACAGGTACATGTGCGGTTCGTTCATGCGTATGGTTGTCACGTGAGTGATGGTCACTCAGGCGGACATAGGCGGGACTGTGCACGGGGTTTTCATTGTTTGGTCAGTTCTACGCTTGACTTTGATCAGTAAACTTTTACTTTTTGAAATTTGAACCGCATTAAGAAATTGGTTAAAATGACCAGTTATGTTTGAGTTACACAATGTCCACAGTTACATGTTAATACTGGTTGTTTTCGGGTACAGTTTTCCAGAGTTATTTTACATTAGTTGAAGTTTTTTCTCTGGTTTTTACTCTGGCCTTGAATACACCATTAAAGGAT
Organism: Dreissena rostriformis; assembly: GCA_007657795.1. NCBI lineage: Eukaryota > Metazoa > Mollusca > Bivalvia > Myida > Dreissenidae > Dreissena > Dreissena rostriformis. The sequence continues at coordinate 12,527 of VMBQ01005615.1, read as the reverse complement.
AAAGAATATAAGTGATGTATACCAATTAAAGTTGTACTGTCATGTTATTCTACGATTATACTTGATTGTTGTATATTACGATATGTAATATACTTGTATGTATGTTGTCAATATACTGATCGCAAGTCTTGCCCAATGCAAAACGATTTGTGTTTTGAGCTTAGTTGTGTGAAGACAAAATTATTGTGTTCATCGGCATAGTTTCCACGAACACACTTCCCGCTTGTCACGGGGGATAGACATTATGTACTTAAATTTCCCGCCGTTCTCGGGGGAACCTGTATAATACAAATGATCCCAGCCTTGACATTATTATGCCAAACCTTTAAGATAATAAATTGCATAGTTAAATTGTTTGGCGTTTGTCGTTGAATAATGTTATAATATTTGTAACAACAAGAAAACACGCCAATTGTGCGTTGTTGTTTTTGCCATGAACATATAAAGCAAATTCATTGCCCTCTGATGAATGTTTCATGAACATCAACAATTGTTGATGAGAACACGCTACAGTAAAAGTTCAAGAGGACTGACATCAGAACATTCTCGAAATCACATGCAGTTTTCTAAATTCAAAACAATCGTCTTCCAGTCGAAAATAAGTTTATGTCTATTATTAGTCAAGTACAATCACGAGAAGTCCCAAATATTATCTGTGCAGGTGCTTTTTTTTCGTTACTCCTACAACTTTGATATGGTCATTTATTTTATTCAAATGCCCTTTATATACTTAAATGAAGTTTTTTATAAGTTATGTAAGTTGATATCCAATCGTGGTTTTAATTCGTCAATGTTTTCATCTTAGTAACCGTTCCAATAAAAGGTGTTGTTTCACGTGGTTGGGTGTTCTCAGAAATCCCAAGAGCACTCGATGTTTGCCATCCAAAGATAACCAGATCACTCGATGTGACTTCATAATCTTTGCCCATCCCAGGAGCACTCGATATGACGTCATTATGTTTGCCCATCCCAAGAGAAATCGATGTGACGTCATTATGTTTTCCCACCGACAGAGCACTCGATATGACGTCATAATGTTTGCCCATCCCAAGAGCTCTCGATGTGACGTCTTAATAATTGCCCCTCCCAAGAGCACTCGATATAACGTCATAATGCTTGCCCATCCCAAGTACGCTCGATTCGACGTCATAATGTTTGCGCATCCAAAAAGCACTCGATGTGACGTCATAATGTTTGCCAAAACTAAGTGCACTCGATGTGATGTCATAATGTTTGCCCATCTTATGAGCACTGGATATGGCGTCATAATGTTTGCCCATCGCAATAGCAATTGATGTGACGTCATAATGTTTGCCTATCTCAAGTGCATTCGATGTGATGTCATAATGTTGGCCCATCCTTAGTGCACTCGATGTGATGTCATAATGTTTGCCCATCACAAGAGCACTTGATATGACGTCATTATGTCGGCCCATTGCAAGAGCACTCGATGTGACGTCATAATGTTGCCAATCTCAAGCGCACTCGATATGATGTCATTACCATCTAAAGTTCACTCGATGTGATGTCAGTATGTTTGCAAATCTCAAGTGCAATCGATGTGACGTCATAGTGTTTGAAATAAAAGCTTTCTTCATGACTATAAAACTTGCGAAATGTTATGATATATTTTATCAATAAGTTATGGCGAAATATTCATCGCTCATTTTAGCAAAATACATGTTGAAATATTTTACATAATAAAAGTAACATTAATTTATTTCTCCAAATACTGGACGTATGATGGACGCAAATGATCTGGTATGCTCGGGTTCGAGCCTTGCTTTAACCTCAAATCAAGACATATATCAGGGCACGAGAACTATTGGGATACAGTAGGTTGATAGACCCAGCGACTAAAAGAGGGCATTGTTTGCACTTGCAAAGTCAGTCATATTAAATAAATAGGCCAATAAATCACAGGATATGTAATCTGGCTATAAAACAGAGGGTTGTCTCTGATAGCCGAATGCATTTGTTAACGTAAAGTAAAACTTAGCATAAAGTCAAAAACTTTTGATTTATGATTACATTATGCTAATTATTGCTTGGTTGTGCCGTAGATTGTTTTGAAAAATTCATTCGCTTGAAATAGTATTTGTGAGCCATTATTTTATTTTAAATGTGACATACGGCGATATTAAAGCTCGCGATTATGTATATCTCGTCGAGTTTAAAAGAACAGGCACATTCATCCAATTTAAGGTGCAATTATCNTCGATACGAGGCCGTTTTTATATAAACTATTTGGGAAAAGACCGTTTTCTAAATTGGGAAGGGTCCGTCGGCGATTTTGGGACCAGGTCCGGTCCCGATTGGGAACAGGGCCGTTTACCGGACCCGTTCAAAGAAGGAAAAAAAACCGCTGTAGCGAGTTACGGTTCTTAGCGAGCTAAGGCTTCTAAGCACATACTGATTTGTAAAACATGCTCTGTAACTTAAGTCATGGCACGACTAACGCTCACAACTAAAAATAATACATTCAGGCCTTGACCATATGTGAATAAATACATTTAAATGCTTGTGTGAATGAATGAATTTAAATGTTCAAAATATAATACATTAATTTAATATACTATTTTAATCTGGTACATTAAAACATAATATGGTCCATCTAGATCGTTAAATGTTTAGTAAATAGCCTCTATTCCTGTATATTTGGCCACTTGAGTTAAATTGACTTTTTATATGGAATGAAAACGTTTTCAACAAAAGTGTGACATTTAATTAAATTTTGAATGTTTTTACAACAAAAGAAAGGCAAAATAATTTACATATATTTCCTAAGTAACAGGCCAATTCTAGGAAGGAACCCTAGCAACTCTAATTTGTTAATATCTTTCCTATCAATCTGTTCAGTCATCATTTTTTTATAGGAAAACACTAAATTTGTGTAATAATTTTGATATAAATAATTAAATAAATATTCTAATAGACTAAATTATACAAGAATACTATTTAAAAGTGAATATTTTCATAATTATCAGTGATTTTTTTACCTGCGAGTCCCGCGTCCTGGACTCACAAAAACCTCTGGGGATGCAAAGTTTCGAAATTATCTGAGTCCCAAAAATGCATTGAAATTTCTAAAAAAATAATAAAGTTTAATATTTGGACTCGTTCTTTCAATTCGGGACCCATAGATTTGCAAGTTATCGAGTCCCAGGACTCGGATGAGAAAATTGGTAAAAATATCACTGAATTATTGGCATTAACACAACATGAGTAGCAAATTTTGATAATTTTTTACCCCAAATTATTTTTTTTTTCCAAACGAAATCTAAAATTCAAATGTTCTGAACCAAAAAAAATTCTGTGTGATAGAATTTTCTAAATAAAGATAAATAACTAAAGTTTTATCAGAAATATATAATAATTTCCAAAATAATGGGGTGGCGGAATCTATAGAATGAAACTATAGGAAAGAAGGCTACCTTGCGTGTGAATATTCCATTACTAATGCTATTAAATTGTCTATTCGAATGTAATATGATGTATTGTAAATTGTATACTGTTGAATGAAAGGTTAAGTTTTTATATGAAACAATGATTCATCAATGACATTGTGCTAAAAATAGTGACATTACTTTTGCCTTTGCTAATAACTGTGACATGACAATATTTCATTTTGAAAGATTTTCTAGACTAGTTCTAGAAGGTACTGATTTCTACCCAATACTGGAAATGGTTCACTTTATTTATTTATCAAGTACATGCAATAAAAGGCTGACACAAGATAATTATTTAAGTTTAAGTCTAGATCATTCTGCTGGGCTTATGTGGTTGTCAACTCAAAACTATAACAAAGAAGATACTGTAATTATACAAGCATTTAAAACAGATCCATACGTATATAAAAATAATTTAATCACTCCATACAAATGATTTAACTGCTACCGTTTCTAGATGACAGACCGAAATTGTATCGATAGTTGAAGTTTCTCCATGATGACAAATGAAAATTGAAACAAAAACTACCAACGCAAAAAGACTTTTTTGAAAACGACTTAGTCTTTGTCATTTAAAGAAAACAACTTATTGTAATCAAAAATTTGATACGTAAAATTAACATAACTTACCCTGTTCCTTCAGCCATTATGTGTTTTTTCGAGATAAATTTCAATAATTACGTGTCTTTAAAAATCGAAACTTGTTCCTGTCCGCACCGGCGAATATGGTTGAATGAATTCACGTGCACACGTGATTAGAACGAGTTGTATGAAATTTATAAAATAGAATAAAACAAATACACTTGAAACTATTTTTCACTGAAACGTTTATATAATAAGTTTTTGNCATGACGTCATTGACACATGCCAACCGTTAGGTAAAAATATCTTCCAATACACATAATACGAAATGTCGGATTAACCGAATTACAGAGATGCATGAGTAAACAACATTATTATCGTTTATAAACTCATACATTTAAGAATAGGTATGAATTTAAAACAATTTATAAGATATTAATTTGTAGTATTCACTATACATTAATTATGTTATACTAATTTATCTGCAATAAGCTTTTTTTTTAATTAGCTATGTTTACGAAACGAAACGACTGGGTGGGGTAACGACCAAGCAATACAACCAACTGACCAACGATCTAAAAAGTGGTCATCTTAAAACAATGGCCACCTGTCTACAACGGTCACTTTGGTCATTTCCCTTGACTGACCGCTGTTTTCAGTTTCGACTGTACATAGATTAATATACTATATTATTTGCCTTCAACCTTTTTAATAACTATGTTCTCAAAAAGAATGTCTGGCAATTGATAATCCTGGTGAAAAAACACAAATTTGACAGATTTGCCAGTACTGTTGCAATATAATTATTGTTTGCATTGTAAGCATTTCAGTTTAATAAATAGAAACAAGTTATTAATTTATTAAATAAATTAACATTTACAGATCATTTATTCATAAGCTTCGAGGTATTCTCATCAACCATTTTTAAAGCGAAGTGACAATTTTTTCTAACATCATTTATTTATATGAGTAGTTAGTCTATTGATGAAATACCTCACGGGTACAATTTAAATTACATTAATTTGAGCCTCGTTCTGAGAAAACAGGACTTAATAGATGTGCGTTAAAAGTTGTCTGATTGAGCCGATGTCATGGTTGTAAAGTGTCATCCCAGATAAGCATGTGCCGACTGCACAGGCTAATCTGGGACAACACTTAACGCCCATGCATTAAGCCCAGTTTTGCCAGAATGAGGCTCATATGCATACTACTTGAGGCCCTACATGAAAGTATCATCATCCGGTGAGGGAGAGCCGCTGTGTGAGCTACCATCCCGAGTCTCGTCGAATGGGTAATTGGCAACAAGGTCGCCATTGTGGAGGTTCGCAGACAGGACAAACGGCACAGAGTGGATCCAGCTCATCACCATCTTGGTCTCAGGCTCAAGCTGCAAAACATTGGGAGATTATTGACAGAAGAGTACCATTGAAGTCTGCATTAACAAAGGTAGAGTCAGTCCTGTTCATGACATTAACAACAGCAGTCAGTCCTGTTCATGGCATTAACAACAGCAGTCAGTCCTGTTCATGACATTAACAACAGCAGTCAGTCCTGTTCATGACATTTACAACAGCAGTCAGTCCTGTTCATGACATTATCAACAGCTGTCAGTCCTGTTCATGACATTAACAACAGCAGTCAGTCCTGTTCATGGCATTAACAACAGCAGTCAGTCCTGATCATGACATTATCAACAGCAGTTAGTCCTGTTCATGACATTATCAACAGCAGTCAGTCCTGTTCATGACATTAACAACAGCAGTCAGTCCTGTTCATGGCATTAACAACAGCAGTCAGCCCCCCTCATGGCATTAACAACAGCAGTTAGTCCCGTTCATGGCCATTGCAGTCTCTGGTTGAAGCTGCTACGCAATCAATAACAGACAAAACTCAGATTAATTCATTTAAAAAGGAAGATTTGTCTAGTCTGGAATTATATCATTAGACTGTATGACACCTTGATGTTCTTTCAGTGTATAAATATTATCAGACCAAATTCACTTAAATTCATACTTAAAATATGCAAAAAAAAAAACAAAAAAAAAAACTATTTATTTTACTGGGTTCTAAACAGTGTTGACTCTGAAAAGTACCAACACTGAACATGTACCAGATTAATGCTTATGAAGGGAAAACAATATTTAATGCATTAACAGTGACTTCACCATCAGCTTTGTTTGTTTATTTGGGTTTTATGGCAACTGACAAAATTTTGGTAATTTTGTGATATTTATAAATGATGATTACCAACTGAATTAATATTGTACGCTTACCTGCTCTGTAAGGTTTTTCAAGACCTCCTTCACCCTATCCAGGTGGTTATTTGGGTGAACTGCTTTAGTCTGTGTCTGGTAGTACAGCTTGTCAAGATCGGGAAAGTTGCGGTTCAAGTCAACATTGTGACTATCAGTTCGCCCTACTGTCCATTCAGTGACCCCCTTCTGGTAATCATCCACACTGCCCTGTACAATGATGCAAACAAATAATGGAGCCTCACTTTGGGAAAACAGGGTTTAATGCATGCGCGTAAAGTGCCATCCCATACTGCACAGGCTAATCAGGGACGACACTTTCCGCCTATACTAGGTTTTCGGTAAGATAAGACTTCCTTTTAACATAAACTACCATAAGACCAAAAAGTTTTGTCCCTGATTAGCCTTAGCGGACTGCAAAGGCTAATCTGGGACAACACTTTACGCAAACGCATTAAACCCTCTTTTCCCAGAGTGAGGCTCAATTCTTTTTGATAATAATAAATTAATTCTAAGAAAGGCTACTACCTGTATAAGGTATCAAGCAACAACTGTCTTTTCTGATCTTCATTTTTTCATTGCATGTCAGTCAACTTTTTATGCACTTTAAGTAAATAATTTTCAAACTTTTGTTCCTATGGTTCTATTGTACAACAACTGGGATATTTGTTTGAAACTATGAACTGATAACAAAATAACAAATAATGTACAAAGTGTAAAAAGTGAAGAAAAATTTGATGACAAAATGAGACTGACTTTTTTATTTCCTCTTACAATACCAGCCTGCATAAGATGCTGTGCCTAACAGACATTCATCAAGTGTGACATTCTAGTCCCTGGAGAATGAACAAAGACAACAAGCATGCAAAAACAGAGAAGATTGTTGGGGTTCTTTTCACTATTGATTTTTCTGAATGGCCCAAAAGGATTATTTAGAGACTTCTTACCCAAACATGTGGGTTGTCAACATACCATAGTAAAAATTGTTATATTAGGAATTACCAAGCTATTAAATAAACAGTAAAAAAGAAAGAAAAAAAAGGCAAGTTTAAATTATCATTTGTTTTTTCTTAAAATCTAAAAGCAATTTTCCAATTTGGCTCTGAAACAAACACTGTACATTATCCAGCCAAAGTTTTCCAAGCAAGTATACATGTACATACTGCAGCAATTTCCCAGCCGTCAGGGTTCATGGATGGCATGAGATGTATGCGTGTGTTGTAAATGAGACGTTGGATGTGTTTTCTGGAGAAAGACCCCTCGGCTTCCATGTCCCCGTTGTAGACATCGCACATGTACGACATCAGTCTCAGTAGCAGCTCCCGGCCTGTTACCTCATTGCCGTGCATGTTGGCAATGTATTTGAACTCGGGTACACCTTCAGGTCAAAAACGATGTAATGCAATACATGTTCATGTAGTATCATTTGAAACAATAATTTATAGTGCTGAGCACTATAATTGAATGTTTACATGGATGTTAAAGGGACTTGTTCACAGACTAGCAAAATCTTAATTATCAAAAATTTGTTGTTGTCAGTTTTTTAATTAAAATAGTAACCGTTTATAATGTTTGTGATTTTGAAAGGATTTTAAATGTGTCAGCTGGGTTTGTACCCACAGATTATAGTGTCTATTTCCAAAAGCTTGCAGGGATTCTATTGAAACGACATAATGTACTGAAATACTTAATGGTCTCTTTTTATGTTTGATGAAGCATAGTATTAGTAGTTAGTAACATTACCACAAATACCACTTTTTTGTAATATACAATGTTAGCATTATCCTTGGTTCAGTGAAGCTCACCTCAAAGTGGTCATTAACTGCAACAACAGCAATGTCTGAACAAGGAAGAATTCCGTGNGTATATTTCACTCCCAAAGTCATTTTTGAACTCAAAACAACGGTCACGAGTCAGTCGTTTCGAGTTTCGAAACGTAAACACACAAATCAATCTGCGTTGTTGTATTTTACCTTTGACGTCATAGCGTCTATTGTGCGTCTATTTTGCGGGTAAAGAATCTGATTGCGGTAACTGCCTTTGATTATTTGATAATTGCTTTCTATTATCAGTACATTTTCATGTGTATGAATTATGACGGCATGAGGATGATCCTTTAATTTTATAGGGAAATGTTCTCATGAATGATAACGACTTAGCGACGATTTAATTTCTGATTGCATGTGCAAGTTACAATAACAATGTGTATTGGTAGCAATTAGCGGCCCAGTCATAATGCCATAGAAATAGTGCGTGACAAAATCAATAGATCTACATCGCTGATAAGGTGTGAATAACAACACTTATCTAGCGTGTGTTATTATAAGAAGGTGATAAAAGGATTAGTGATCGTTTATTGTGGCACAACGGGTATCGAATTGCAACTTTTGTAACAAACTTTCAGCATTTATGGAAGATGACATTTTGTCACGTAAAACGTCTGTTAAAAACTTTTGGATTCTTTTACATGAGAACGATATCATTATGCCGTACCTACGGTTTATAACAGCGATACGCTATTACTTTTGCGGACGTGACTTCATTGACACATGCCAACCGTTAGGTAAAAATATCTTCCAATGAACATAAATACCAAATGTCGGATTAACCGAATTAAAGAGATGCATGAGTAAACTACATTATTATCGTTTATAAACTCATACGTTTAAGAATAGGTATGAATTTAAATCAATTTATAAGATATTAATTTGTAGTATTCACTATAAATAATTTATGTTATACTAATGTATCCGCAATAAGCCTTTTTTTAAATTAGCTATGTTTACGAAACGAAACGACTGGGCGGGGTAACGACCAAGCAATACTACCAACTGACCAACGATCTAAAAAGTGGTCATCTTAAAACAATGGACACTTGCCTACAACGGTCACTTTGGTCATTTCCCTTGACTGACCGCTGTTTTCAGTTACGACTGTCATGTTGAACCACAGGCTGTAGATAAATCCGCATACATGTACATGCATGGGTCAAGTATTCTCTCTGCAATTCAGGAAATATGAGCCGCGCCATGGAAAAATGGGCATTCACAGTCTGCTATAAAGTCACTGGGCATTCACAGTCTGCTATAAAGTCACTTGGCATTCACAGTCTGCTATAAAGTCACGCACAGTTCCATGGTCTCATCAGCGTACATTATGACAGTTCATCACAGTATACTATGCAATGCAGAGGCATATCTGGAGCTTCACTGTTTGGTTATGTCCCACGACATGTCTCAGTTATGAAACTATTGCTCATCACCCCATCCCAAAAAGGCAGCTGAGTCTGCTTAATTTGGTATAATTTAGTTCGAGCAATAGTTGCCAGCTAAGGAATCTACCAGGAAAAATCCCTTCCGTTAAATTGGAACTCGATCCTCCCCAGGGATTTCACAGATTTTGAAAACCAGGAATCAAAAAACCCTGTGGTTGAAAACATCAGGGGTCAAACAAGATTTTCTGTTGTCAAAATAATAAAGTCCAAGCTTATTTTGTATATGAATATGAATATATTTAAAATGCTATTTAAATGTTGCTTTGATACAATTTAAGTTACATTCTATACCAGACACACCATATTTGTGATATCAAATACATTTTTGAAGTTTGATTCCTAAAAGTATTGGCATCAAAATGATGCAGGAAAGATATTTTGCTGGAGTCAAAGGGGACAAAATTGCAAAATTGTAGCCTCAAAAAGCAGGATTCTGCTTCAATTGAAATCCCTGCCTCCCCCACATTCTTTATACAGCATACTTGGCATTTTTATCTGCTATACATATCACAGTATCTTACTCATTTTGCTAGGGTTTATCTGATACTCATCCAATGAAATGTATGTTTTTTCTAGAAGAATGTAGTATGATTGTAGATGCCTTAAACTGTTTATTTTGGTTGTTTTGTTGTACCAAATTACATGTATATCCACCATTGATTCAAGAAGTGCCAACATTGCCAGCATCATGACAAATAGACAGTTACTCAAGATGCAAATATTATACTTAAAAAATGTTGATGGCAGTGAAACTATGCTGTCGATGTACATATAAACATTATATTCAACAACAGGTATTCAATATTGCCAATTTGGCACATGTACATGTAACATGAATTCCCCTCCAAAGAATGTACAAAATATGTAATTTTTGTTATACATGTACATTGTATGTACATGTACCAAAGCCAGTATTTATATAGGAAGAATGGGTGTCCATAAGATTATTTTCTGTGCCGTCAATTTGAAATAAAAAATGTTGCATACTATTACTAATGATCATATATATGCATATCATAAATGAAAGTTTAGATGAAATACTAATGGTTTTAAGTTTTTATTTAAATTGGTGCAGCAGTCAAAAGGTCAATTCAGCAGGATTTTAAAGGATTTCACAAGAGAAAAAAGCCTTAAAGACAGACATTATAATTAAGCAGCTTTTAAAGGTATTAACACTCAGAAGCAAAGTGGAAATGGCTAAGTGCAACTATTATAAAACCAGAACAGCCTGCGAGTAACTCGAGTAACTCGCAGTTTGTTCAGGTTTTATGCTGTTTGCTGCTCATCTGTATCTTAGGGTTGGAAATGACTTAGGCTTTAAAACTTGAATTTAGTGAGAAAGGTCTTACATTTAATTTGATTTTCTAAGAGACTACAAAGGCCACAAAATTTGTATCTAAGTGGTAAAGGTTTAAGTAGTTCTTGAAAATAATTTCTGAATTGCACAGTGCTATGAATATCTGATTCTGCAAGGTAGCCTACCAACAATCTGTGACTCAGGTGAGATCAATTAACACAGAAGCTGATGTGTACTTCTGCAATTAAAAATAATTTAGCCGCTCTCTGAGAAAAAAGGGGTGAAATGCATAAGTCTACAGTGCAGTCCACACAGGCTAATCAGGGACAACACTTCCTGGCAAAACTGGATTTTCTTCAAGAAGAGCTTTTATTGAAAAAAAAATACAATAAAAGTGGAAAGTGTTGTCCCTGATCATCCTGTGTGGACATGCATTAAACCCCCTTTTCACATTTAGTGAGGCTCAATTCCTGAAATGCACATGCTATGAATATCTGCAAGGTAGCAGACCTTCAATCTGTGACTCAGGTGAGATCAATTAACAGAGAAGCTGGTGTGTACTTCTGCAATGATTATCTCTGATAATCTATCTACATGTCTGCAGCCAGAAATAGCACCACACACACACTTACTGGATGATGAGTGAATGGTTTTCACAATTCTTGTAATATAGAGCATTTGTAACAATTGTATAGTGTGTTGCTGAGTAGAACACAATATAACATGCAACAGGGATTTCAAAAAGAGTTGTGAACGACTTACCATTAAATTCATAAACAAGGGCTGTTTGTTAAACATGCATGCCCCCCATATGGGCTGTCAGTTGTAGTGGCAGCCATTGTGTGAATACGTTTTTTGTCACTGTGAACTTGACCTTTGACCAAGTGACTTGAAAATCAATAGGGGTCATCTGCTAGTCATGATCAATGTACCGATGAAGTTTCATAGTCCTAGGCGTAAGCTTTCTCAAGTGATCATCCTGAAACCATTTTACTGTTTCGAGTCACTGTGACCTTGACCTTTGACCTAGTGACTTGAAAATCAATAGGGGTCATCTGCTAGTCATGATCAATGTACCGATGAAGTTTCATAGTCCTAGGCGTAAGCTTTCTCGAGTGATCATCCTGAAACCATTTAACTGTTTCGAGTCACTGTGACCTTGACCTTTGACCTAGTGACCTTAAAATCAATAGGAGTCATCTGCCAGTCATGATCAATGTTCCTATGAAGTTTCATGATTCTAGGTGTAAGCATTCTTGAGTTATTATCTGGAAACCATTTTACTGTTTCGAGTCACTGTGGCCTTGACCTTAGACTCAGTTATCTGAAAATCAATCAATCTGCCAGTCTTGATCAATGTACTTATGAAGTTTCATGATCCTAGGTGCAAGCATTCTTGAGTTATCATCCGGAAATCATTTTACTATTTTGAGTCACTGTGACCTTGACCTTAGACCTAGTGACCTGAGAATTGATAGGGGTAATCTGCCAGTTATGATCAATGTTCCTATGAAGTTTCATGATCCTAGGCGTCAGCATTGTTGAGGTATCATCCGGAAACCATTTTACTATTTCGAGTCACTGTGACCTTGAACTTGGACCTAGTGACCTGAAAATCAATAGGGGTCATCTGCCAGTCATGATCAATGTACCTATAAAGTTCCATGATCCTA